>JAEIFV010000677.1:0-174674 GCA_018904265.1 Lordiphosa collinella
ATTACTAAACATGACCAGAAGGGACAAACATTCTATCCTATAAAACTGGCGGAGATATGACGTTTTTTTCCAATTTGCGGATGCGGGATGGGGCGTGGCAAAATTGAAAATATACTTGATCTGCCTGCAAGTATAAGAAACATATAATCCATTCATGTCGAACCTCTTTCTCTTACCTTTCAGAGTCTGTTTGTTCATACGGACAGACGGACAGATTGAACGGACAGCCAGACGGACACATTTGCACAAACTTAATATGCTCTGTATACCTCTGGTACAGAGTATAAAATTTCTTGGGACAAACCTGCGAGCTGACCTGCCGTAAAAGTTGTCGTTAAATTGATCGGAGCTAATTATCTGTTTTTATACAAAAAAAACACACTTTCAAATAATTTTTACCATTGAACCGCGGGGTCCCCGCGATCGAAGACGTCATAGTTCTTGTAAATTCGCGGTCCATCGAGGATATTTTTTTCAGAATTTCACGGGCGGGTGAGAGACAGCTCTACCCAAACAATTACCGCTATACCTCCGCCGCTTCCTCTCCGCATACAATCCATTCACGCCGCTTCCTGTTCCAATCCTTCCACCCCTTCCTCCTGTTCAAAAATCCTTCGACCGCCCCCCCCTATCACTCTTCCTGTGCAGTTTGTTAAATTAGGCAGTGGTAATTTTATAGTTGTACAATGGGTTTCAGTTTTCAAAAAAGTTCCCGGATCACTCCCAGAGAATCCACCAGCTATTTTGGAAATCGGGAAGTTTTACAACCCAAATCATTGCAACATAATTAATAATGTGGAATTTTCAGGGGTAAGTCATTTTAATAGTCATGAATGCGCCGCAGGCAAAACCCTTTTTTTAAAAGAAGCACAGGCTATCATTAAAAAAACATTCGTATTGGTATGTAGAATCAGCGATCTTTGTTAATTTGTCAAAACAGTAACTACGGATTGTCTATTGTCTAATGTTTTGTCCATTGTTGCAGGAAATTTTTACATATGAGTTTGAGTTTCGTACGGGAAATTACTTACGCTGCATTAACTGACCTAGTGCGGACCTTTATGTAGCATGGAATTTGGAGGGGTATTAAGTCATGTTGCCCATTCTTTTGCCCGATTTCTTAAAAATTACGTATTATAGAACGGTTCTAGTTTAGTCGTTGGTTAGTTAGTAACTGTCATTGGACGTTAGTCAGATGCAGTGTTTTTACACATTTTGAAATAAATTAAAGAAACTGATTGTAGAGGGTCATAAATAAAAGAAAAAATCAGTAAATTTATTAGTCACACTCAGAATAAACCCATCCAAATGCAATATAATGCAACAGCCAGAGTTGGCTATCGAAAAGTTGCGTTATGCATTAATAGTTAAGAAAACAGCTGAGTTTTGTTTTTGGTTTGACAGTAGCAAGAAAAGTAAAAACGAATGGAAAATGAATACAAGCGATTTATTAATATTATTATCTGCGACGGAGGCTAAATGATGGTGTGATGATGCAGATTATGGATTTGGCAGGGGACGTCCGCAGAAACCTCTGGTGTTCTGCAAAGTACTCCACGACGTTCTCGAGCATTTGGACACATGTAAGAGAAAAATTGGTCGCGATTACTTGTAGGTATGCGCCTAACTCAATTGCTCTGGCGCTGGTTGCATCCAATTAGTCCAGTGGACCAACAGCTAAGCCGCGGCGCGGTACCCTTTAAGACCTTAGCTCTTCTGGGATGAGGGGAGTTGTTTTAATTGTTCTATAATGTAATTATTTATTTTAGTTGCGCCGTTTGGTTTGGGAGGAGGATGTTCCGAAAAATTAGGTCACATTTTTAAGGAAACTTTCCGCTTGGAAAGTAAAGCTTTTGACATCTCCTTGTTGCAGCCGTACTCATAGAGTGTGAAAGGATAGCTCCGTTCCAGTGTTCGCCTAAGCCAGAAGGGCCAGGTGGGGTTTCCCTGAGCAACTGGGTGAGTTTTGCTGAGTAGGCTTCGGATGTCCGTTGTGATTACAGCCTTTCAACGTTCAGCTTTTGGCGTGTACTAAAGCGTGCAGCATGTGCCACACTGAGCCGTGTGCGTACTTTGGCAGCAACAAGGTAGTGACCCGATTGGATCACTCGATGAGTGCCGTCCGTCTATCACAGCGTGATAAAATTCTGCCGTGAAGTAATGGCCAAACTTGCTGCCGACTATTTGCAAGCTGACTTTCTGACCCAAGAGAAGATCGCAGAATCCGTTAAAGGGTCTAAGGGCCTTGGATTTCCACAATGCTTCGGAGCAATGGGTAAGAGATATGTTAATGTAATTATAAAAAAATCATGTATGTTAAATGTCACCCTTAGATGGCTGCCACATTGAGGTGCGATCTACATCTGAGAATGCCGAGGACTACCGCAACTACAAGGGTAGGTATTCAACCGTGCTATTCGCACTGGTCGACTATCGGTAAGATTATGTTTTTTTCGTTATAAAAGTAAATTTTAAAAGCATTTGTTTATACAAATAGGTACAGATTCACCTATATAAGTGTTGGCTCTCATGGACGATGCCACGATTAAAAAATCTTTGAAAAATCGAACTTAAAGAAAAAGTTGGACGACACCGGCTTGCTTCAAGAAAACGACAAAATTATTAATGGAGTAGTACCTAGTCTAATTCTTGGAGATTCTGCTGATTTTCAAAAAATGTTATGAAGCTTACCCTTTTTCCGTGGAAGCTACTTCAGAACAACGTACATTCAATTACAAATTGTCCAAAGTCAGGCGGGTGGTGGAGAATCGCGATTGGTCATCTTAAGGCGCGCTTTCGGAGGCTTGGAAAGGGTTTGGACAACAACATTGATAAAGCTCCACAAATAATTGCTTGCTGCTGCATTTTGCATAGTTTTTGCAATATGCACAACAACTCAGTTTGCGAGAAATGGCAACGTGAAACCGAAACTCTGGAGCAACAAGATCAACCTGAGTTTCCAGTTTGGCTTGGAAATATGAATGAAAGTGCTGAGACAATTAGACAAGCCTTAGCCATACAGTTCGTATCTGGGAATTTTACTAAATAAGCCCCTGCCATTTAAAAAACAGTGAATATAATTTATTAATCACTTTCCTGTAAAACGAAAGATCGCCGCTCGGCTGGGGAGTGTCTATCGCCTTCCGACTACGGCAGACATGGCCCGCCATACCAGATTTTAAACGACTGTATAGTTACCTGATTGCTTAATTTAAGCAGCACTTAGCACAGAAAAAACTGCAGGGTTCATTTACTGGGTGGATTATTTAACTAATATTTATTTTCATTTTTCAATTAAACAGTTGTTTATATTTTATTTTCTAATAGTTGCGGCTTGGCAAAAAATGGAAATTAAACTTGATCTGCCTGCAAGTATTTTGTCACATACATGTCAAGCCTCTATCTCTTACCATCTCTGAGATCTGTTTGCACATACGGAAAGACGGAAGGATGGATGTACAGACGGAAATGGCTAGATCGACTCGGCTGTTGATGATCAAGAACATGTATGGGGTCGGAGATTCTTTCTTCTGTCTTTTACATACTATAAGGCTTATATATTCCCCTATATGGTATATATATTCTTGATCAGCATCAACAGCCGAGTCGATTTAGCCTTGTCCGTCTGTCTGTCCGATGAGCAAACAGAGCTCAGAGATGGTTAAAGATAGAGGTTTGATATGTAATGGACAAAAACTTTTTATACCACACCCCCTCCCTCCCACGCAAATTGGGAACAACTTTACATCTCCCACAGTTTTATAGATAGAAGGTTCGTTCCTTCTGGACATATTTAGTAATCAGGATTATTTATCGATCAGCCAAAGGAATGGTAAAGATCCTCAAATAGTTATAAGGAAAACAAACAATTATGGGCAGCACCGGTCGCAACGTTGATGGGCAGCACTTCACAGGTACAGAGCTTATTATATTCGGGCTTGACCGACTTTCTTACTTGTTTTTTATTCGGATTCACTTGAAACTCGGTTTGTAAGGATAGTATTTAAAATAAAACGAAAGTCGGTCCTGCCCGACTTCGACATACCCGTTACTCTGGGCAATTAGTGTTTAATAGCCTTTCCCCATGTTAATTAACAGAGCGTTAACATTAATAAGACCATTTCAACATTATGTGAACGAAAAGTTTTTTCTAACCTTTATAGCTCTGCCATTTATTATTCGATCTTTATAAAACTTTCAGAGATTGTATATATTGGGCACATACACTACGCTGCAAAATATGAGCTTGATATCTTTAAAATTGTTGGAGTTATTCAACATTTTTGCCATTGCGTGGCCAAAATTTGAAATAAACTTGATCTGCGTAGGGACAATAGGAGTATACTTACAAAATTTGGTGGCTCTAGCTCTTCTAGTCTCCGAGATCAAGGTGTTCATACAGACAAACGGATAGACGGACATGGCTATATCGACTCGGCTGTTGATGCTGATCAAGGATATATTTACTTTATGGGGTCGGAGATGCTTCTTTCTGCCTGTTACATACATTTGCACGACTTTAGTATACCCTCTTTATTCTAGGAGTAACGGGTATAATTAGAAGTCATTCTCGATGTTGGAAACTTGCTCGTAGGTTGGAAATGCTCCTGGAAAACTCCGCGTGCAAAAATGTATATTTCATCAGATCGATATTTCATCAGATGCGACTCTTCTAGAAGACTCGTTTGCGAAGAGGCTCACTTTCTCCTAACAGACGATCAGAATGCGATAACTTGGCGAGTCGCCTGAAACTCTTCGCCGATTAAGAAAGTTTTTCTGGGATAGTATTAGAAATAATTTTTTATGTGATTTTCCGATGTTAGAAATTTCGCCCCTTGGGTGTGAAAACGCGCGGAAAATAATTTTTTTACCCGATAGCCTTTAAAATAAAATCCCTATAGTGTAAAATGGGGTGCCACTTAATTGGGTTTGTAAGCTCTCTTGGAAAAAAGGACAAACAATTCTAGATATTTTGAAAGTCCACCCATAAGGTTGGAAAATATTGTTTGTGGACTTAACGCCTTTTTCCAAGCCGATTTGACTGATGCTCGACTGGTAAGCTGGCCAAAGAAATGGAAAAATAATTCACCATTTCAGGATAAGTCACTTGTGAATAAAATTTCGTCTGTGTTTTTTTTTTTTGGGTCAAATATTTTCCATCGCCGAAAGAAAACCTAATTTTGGTATCTGTTTTATTAGCATGACTGATCAATCAGTATTGACTGTCGGTGGCATAGCGAAGAGCGCCGAGTTGTATGATAGACCATATATAATGGAGGTCAAACTGATGAAAGATGGGAAGCTGAAATTTTTTCCGTTAGTTTTATCTGTTGCTGGAAGTAAGTACTAAGAACCGGTTTCGGAAAATTCTGTAGGCAAATGTGAAAATTTAGCATAACTGCATAAGAATCTTCCGAACTCACGCCCATCAGTGGGAAATGGGTAGACAAGGTTGTATGGGTTGAAGTTTAGTTCCCAGCGAATAGCTCCAAACTCATTTCCAAAGCTTCACATAAAAAAGTATTCACATCTTTTTTAAAATCTACTACCAAAGTCGGGAAATGGGGGGAGTCTGTTGTATGAATCTTCTTTGTTTTTTATCTGATCAGATTCAAACTCGTTTTCAAAGATCTATATAAGAATACAATAATAACTGCATCCCATTCCGTAAAATTCACCCCCTTGGTGGAAATGCGTTAGATGGGTTGAAGCAAAGACCAATATAATCTCTAAAATGCCGAACGGCCATACATTAGATTTGCAGTTTGCAGCTATTTTTTTTGGTGGCGACGAAAATCGCACTCTCTCCGCTCGCACAAAGTTGAGAGCGTAAAAATCTACAAATAGAATGCGCTTGCTTGCGTATGTGTGCGTACTTGTGCCGTAGAAAACGAATACATGCAGGTAGATTAACTATGCTTGAGAATACGTGTGCAAATCAAATAAAAGTAAAGACTTTTAATTAAAAAAAATTTATTTCGTGGCTGGTAGGCCTTTATTGCTATTATGTGTCTCGGTGAATATCCAAATTAGAACTTAAGTACAGAGTGATCTTATGCTGCTTCATCAGCTATGTTAATGCTAAAGCTTCTCAACATAAGCTTCAAAGCTTGAAAGCTCCCACTTGGAGAACAAAGGAAATGCTTACTCAACATAAAACAAAAGAGCTTTCGAGTTTGGCCTTTGGACTGATGCAAAAGAACAAAGGGATTGCAGAGTCTGCAAAATAAAATGTTTACGTTTACCGGGTGGCTGGAGCCAGCGACTGATTTGTTTATATGAGCTGGCGGAAGCGCTCCAATCGAAGTGACAAAAAATGGAAATGTTTATATTAGCAATATGAAATGCCAGAGGCATGAGGGTGTTAACTCCCCCTTTCTTAAGAAGAATCGTCCCGATTCTTAGGAACTTTAGAAATCATTTCGATTTTATCATTTAAAATTTTAAATAAATCCATGTGAACTTCGGAAGTTTTTATCTGTTTTTGTTTTGACTGTTTTTTAGGACAAATATTAATATTTTTCAAAAAAACAAAATGTCAGAAGCTTGAACATTAAGAAAATAATGATAATTAGAAACAAAATAAATGTAATATTTTAATGATTTTTTTCAAGCTTAATAGCTATAGTGCTTAATATGTCAGTATTTAAAATTTGTAATTCAGTATCGTTGGATTGTACATAGTCTGTTATGATGTAATTTGTGAATTTCGAATTTTTGACATGGTTTAAAATTTTTACTTTTTCATTTAAAAAAGTTGTATTGTTAATTGTGACAATATTTTTAAAAGTGATAAGATATGTTCCATAAAGCCAAGTGTCATTGATGCAATTTGTTCCTGAAACCAAAATAGCTCCATCGGCTATTATTTCTATTGGTTTATTTTTTTCTTTTATTTTTGTACAATTTGTACTAATTTTATTGAGTAAATTTATAAGACAATTTTTATTCAAATCTAATTTACAATAACTGTTGTAGATTTCTCTTTTAAAGTTTTTGATTTGGAAAAAGGTGTCATTACATTTTGTGACTTTATCGCTTACGATTAATTTTCCGTCTTTTTGGCCAATGGCTTTGGAATGAAAAAGTTTGCATTTGGTAGTGATTTGAGGATATTTGACAAAAACTATGATTGTAGGAGATAATTGAAAAAGTAGAAACGTCCAATAAGTCGGATAAACTAATATTCAGCTTTTCATGTCTAAATATTTCGTTCATTTCTTGATTATTTGAAATTTTTGGATTTAATACTTTTGCCTTTGAAAAGGTTATGGTGTCCAATAGGTCCTGTAAGTCCGTAGTAATTAATTTAAGACTGTATTTTTTTAATAATTTTTCCTTTGAAAATTTGATGTCTTCCAAAAATTTTGTAAGTTTAATAACTTCTTTATAAATAGCGGAGTTGATTTGATTCTGATTATTATTGTTTTGAATAAGTTCGTTAATTTTAGTTTGTACTGTCAACATATCGTCATGGTCAGGTGTACCTGTGATCCACTTAAAAATAGTACCTAATTCGTTAATACCTCGTTTAACCCTATGTGGAGTTAATTGTGAAAATAGGACATCAATAAGATTAAGCTCCATTGTAATTTCCCAATCAATGGTATCATTTTTGTTACGAAATAGGCAAGTTCTTTTTCGAAAATTCTTTATAAATATTGATATATGTGTTTCTATAAAAGTAGGTTGTCTTCTTCGAGGCGTCCTCGTTATAATGTCGACAGACAAAACTTTAACAAAAAGTACAAATTGTTATCTTCTAAAAATAATTAAATTGTTGTCTTTATGATTCGTTTCTTTATATTTGACTTCTGTCACTTTTAATCTTTTAATTAGCATGTTTTTCTCTTAACTTCCTCTTGGTTTATCAACGTTTTTGTTGTGAACTTTTTCTAGCTTTTTTAACCAGTTTTTGCTCTTTCTGTTATATAATATTTCCTGGGTTTTCTTGTCGGTTGTTATATATTTCTCCTAAGGAGGATTTCTGATAGTCGTAAATTGTATTCCTCTCGAACCGATTCACAATGTGAGTACCCTTTCTACCGCCCGTTGTAACTGTGTCTATTGATAATAAATCGTAAGACCTGCTCGGTTCTTGACGTCTAAAATGAGCTGATGTAAACTGGTTCGTTGTCCATCATTATTGATTTGCAGGGAATGCTTGAATAAGTTCCATACTTTCGATTCCATATTTGATTTATCCTTTTTTCTTTTATTACAACATATTTGGGTAGAGTCTAAGTTAAAAAACAAGTTTTGCGTGAATATATCAATTGAAGTTGCTCACCCTCTTTTGTGGAATAGGTGCCTCCGAAATGGAATTTCCGGGGCTTCTGTTATTTTGTTTTTATTACAGATTTCGCAATTTCTTTGAATTGCTTAAGTTTTTTATACAAGTTAGGCCATGAGAGGTTTTTGTTTTAGATTTTCGTCAAATCCTCTATGGCCGAATATGAGTTTCTTCAATAATTACTGCTTGATCATCAATATTGGGTATGTCGGTAAGAATTTTCCGTTGGAAATTATTAGAAAATGTTTCCTTTAGAAGGGTTTGAATTTCATAAAAGTCTTCGGGAGTGCAATGAATTGCTGTGGTTAATCTTGGATTAAGAAATTCTTTTAAAATATTAATCAAATTCTGAGTGTGTGTATTCACATATGTCTGGTTCTGTTAAACATTTTGACTTGTTCTGAATAGTGAACCTTTTTGGTAATAAGCAGTTGCTGCTTGAACTTTTGTGGCTTATTAGTTTCTGGAATTATCGGTTCGTAACTACTGGAAGCTGAATGAATAGTACCGCTGTCAGAGGAACTATCGTCGTCTGAGGAAAGCAAAGGTGCATCAATTAAATTGTTTATGGTAATTTTGGACAATGCGTCTGCGACAACGTTAGTAGTACCAGGTTTATATATTATTTTTGGAGAATACTCATGCCATCTTTTTAATTTTGCATTAGGGTTTCGAGGAGAAACTGCAAAAGACAAGGGTTGATGGTCAGTGTGATTTTCCAAATTCACAACTCCGTATAAGTAATTTCTAAGATTTTTTAATGCCCAAACTATGGCATATAATTCTTTCTCATTTGTTGCGTAATTTCGCTCTGTTTTATTAAGAGTCTTTGAAATGAATGTTATTGGTTTTCCTTCTTGAGAAAGGACTGCGCCGACGGCGACATCTGCTGCGTCTGTGGTAAGAGTGAATTTTTTTGAATAATCAGGTTGGGTTTAGAATAATCAGGTTGGGTTAGTTCGACTGTTGAAACCAAATTTTTTTTCAAAGTCTGAAATACTAAAACTGAATCTTGGTCAAGGTTGATCTTGACCTTTTTGGAAATATATTCTACCGTTTTCACCTTGTAGAAGCTTCGTAAGGGGTTTTGCAGCATAATTACGGACAAATTTAAGATAGAAGCCGGTTAGGCCTAAAAATCCGCGAACTTCTCTCAGATTGCTGGGAGGCGGGTGTTGTACGATGGTATCGATTTTGGCTGGGTCGGCTTTTATTGATTTGTGGGAGACAATGTATCCCAGAAATTCTGTTTCTTTCCTGAAAAACTTGGATTTCTCCAAGGAAATTTTCATATGTGCCTCAAACAATATATCAATGATTTCTTTCAAATCAATAAGATGTTGTTCGGGTGATTCGGAAAAAACTATAATATCGTCCATATAAATATGGCAACTTTTTCCCACTTTGGGTTTTAGGATATTATCCATAGCCTTTTGGAATATTCTCGGAGCGTTTGACAATCCGAAAGGTAAACGCAGGAATTCGTATTTTCCATTGTTGATTGAAAAAGCTGTTTTTTCAATATCTTCTTCTCTCATTAAAATCTGGTGAAATCCCGATTCTAAATCAATTGTGGAAAAGCAAGAGGCCTTACCAAGATTTGATAGGATAACTGATGGATCTGGCATTGGATATCTGTCAGGGATAGTGTTTTCGTTCACTTTTTTAAAATCCATGACAAAACGTTTCTTAGGACTACCGTCTGGGTTAAATCCTTTTTTACCGACCACCCATACTGGCGAATTTTAAGCGCTTTTACTAGGTGGTATAATGTTATCTTTGAGCAAGCGATCAATTTCTTCATTAATGAAGTCACTTGCCGAATGTGGATAAGGATACTGTTTGCTATGAATGGGAATGTCATTCATAGTTCTTATTTTTCCTTTAATATCGGTTCTAAAGGGAAGGTTTGTCTGTATCCGTGAATGTTTGTCTTCGATTTCTTGAACTATTTGCTGTTCAAGTAGTTTAAGTTCGTCCTCTTTCTTAGCGGACTGGTTGGTTGAGCAAGCTGAAAAATATTTGTCAGAGTCTTTCGAACTCCTTAGCATCTTCTTCTTTTTGCTAATTGGGTGACTAAGGGAAGAACTCGTTTCGAGACTCCCTGAGTCCATACGTTTCTTAACTTTTTTCATTTTTTTCTTTTTGTTTTTATTGCCGAATGGTTTTTTGGGAATAATATTTGGAAGGTCTGAATCGCTGTCATGTGCTGACAAAATGCCAGTATCTGACATAAGGAATCGAGAGAGATGTTCTCTAGGATCCTCTTGATGTTCAGGTTGTGTTTCTTCGGATGTAGTATCCTCTGCTGTTTGAATGTTACCAATTTGATGTTGGCTTGGGTTTACCTCAGAAAATTTTTCTTTCTTATCATTATAAATCAGGAGCAAGTTTTTTATGTGAATTTTTGTCCCAATCTTCTTATGAAGACTGTAGCCGATTAATAAGTCGGCATCTAAGTTACTTATCTCGTAAAACATAAAGTTAATATTAAAGATATTAATATTATGATAATGAGTAATGATTGTGTAACCATTGACCGTCTTTAATCGTTTATATATTGGCAATTTCTGAGCATTTTGGTACATGCCTTTATTAATAAAACACGCGGTCGCACCAGTGTCAATCAAAACTTTGAGGTTTTTATTTAACTCTCTGTCGAACTTGAAGATGAAGCCGAGGTCTCCCTCGGATCCTCTAAAAAATGGTTCTCATTTAAATTGTTTACTCTCATTGTCTTATGAGGAGAACGAGTTTGATCGCTATGATCACGTTTCTTAGGTATTGCTCCACCTGAGAAATTGAATGATTTGGGGAATTGGGGTTGTGCCTGAGGAGGCTTATTCTGAATTTGTAAGGAAAGATCAACTTCCATAGGTTCTGGAGACGGTTGGGGATTTGAGTTCTTTGGAACAAAGTTGTTTTGATTTTGTTGCGGTTTTTGGGTAAAACGCAAGTTGTTATTATTTTTCTTTGTATTATCAAATTTTGGTTTTGACTCATTTCTTGAATGAGAAGTTTGCTGATTCATATAATAGCTGTGAGCGAAGGTATACCTTTATAGCTCTTTGGTTATTTGCTTCCAATTCCTGGGCCTTAGCCAAAGCATTGGGAAGGTTATCTGGTTTGAGTGAAAACAAGATTTCCGACAAATTACCGTTTAGACCGGTAATAAATATTCTTAGGGCATTTTCCCTATTTTTCTTATTCATTTCATTAACAACAGCTGAAGCTGAACCATATGTCATTATGGTTTTATTAGTCAACAATGTCAATTTTTTGTGTACTAGATTATAATAACCTAGCACGGACATATTTCCCTGTCTAAGGACACTGAGCTCTTGCTCAATAATATAAATCGGACGCCTATCGCTATAAGCGAAATCCAAACTAGCCAAAATTGCATCTAGGTTTAATACCGTGCCATGGTTGGTTAGGGCATCATTGGCACGACCTACTAATTTGTTACGGAGAATGGTTAGTGCTCCTACATATCTGCGACTGCCTACTTTATATAGATTCATGGCACTAACAGCGGCTTCGCGCCAGCTGACATACGCGTTGTAACTTCCCGATAATTCCGGGACAGACTTGATAACGTCAAATGATTCATCACATCTGATATTATCGTTTATTTGTGTGGGCTGGTACTCTTCGACAGAAGTTGCTGTCGAGGCAAGTTGTGTCTGTAATTGGGTTATTTGTTGTTGTAAAGTAACTGTCTGGTGCGCTATAAGCTGAGCGACCAGATCGGCTGTCAAATTACTATTATTTGCCATTTTGAGTTTGGAAAATTCCTCAAATAAATCTTCCAGTTTCGATCAAATATCATCAAAACTTATTTCAATTAAATTTTTTTATCAATTCTATTTGCCCTGCAACTTAATGTTAACTTAAACGGCTCGTGTAATTTGCTGGAGGGGTGTTCCTTCGAAATGGTTGGTCTCTTTTTCCTGGAGGGGTCTTCCTTCAAGGTTGCTGGGTTTGTGTTTGCTTATAATTTCTTCCTTCTTGCGGGTTTGCAGTCTTTCTGCCTTTTCTTTTTAAAGTTTTTTTCTTAGTCAGCTTGCGTTTTGTGTTGGAAAATTTTGTATTTCACATTAGTTGCTTTTTGTTTAGGGTTTGAGTTCTAAATTCACCTTTTTTTACACAAGCAATATTTTAATGACACTACCGAGCACACGGGTTCATTGGACTTGGTCGCAATGATAAGTTCGAACACACGTTTTCACTTCGGAGTTTTTTTATTATTTGGCGAAAACTCGATCCAAATTTTATTCACGATACTTTTGCGTAATAATTCCGATATCGGTGTTTTTTAAAACGCGTGCCCCACGTTGGGCGCCAATTAAATAAAAGTAAAGACTTTTTATTAAAAAAATTTATTTCGTGGCTGCTAGGCCTTTATTGCTATTATGTGTCTCGGTGAATATCCAAATTAGAACTTAAGTACAGAGTGATCTTATGCTGCTTCAACAGCTATGTTAATGCTAAAGCTTCTCAACATAAGCTTCAAAGCTTGAAAGCTCCCACTTGGAGAACAAAGGAAATGCTTACTCAACATAAAACAAAAGAGCTTTCGAGTTTGGCCTTTGGACTGATGCAAAAGAACAAAGGGATTGCAGAGTCTGCAAAATAAAATGTTTACGTTTACCGGGTGGCTGGAGCCAGCGACTGGATTGTTTATATGAGCTGGCGGAAGCGCTCCAATCGAAGTGACAAAAAATGGAAATGTTTATATTAGCAATATGAAATGCCAGAGGCATGAGGGTGTTAACTTGCACGCATACAGTCGTCGGCTGTCGCTGCATGCGTTCAAGAGAACGGTTGGCTCTAGAACGCTCTCTCTCTCTGGCTTTTTAACAAAATTTCAATAGAGCCTGGAGCCAGCTCTAGAGCCAGCACGAAAAAACCGTGTGCAAAAAAATCGTATGGCGTCACTCATCTTAGAGATTACATTGTTCTTTGGTTGAAGATTCGTTTCCAGCGATTAGCTCTAAGCACATTTTTAAAGATACTCATTGTGCCTCTGTCCGTCCGTCTGTCTGTATAAGCGCGTCGATCTCAGAGACTATAAGAGAGAGAGCAACAAATTTTTGCAAGTAGGTTGGTGTATACCAGATCCAGATTGAGTTTGTTTCAGATTTGGAAAATTCCCCCTCTTTTGCACAACTTCAGGATTCCCCTTTTCCCATTTTTAATGGGAACACGCAAAATTTATAGTACGCATACGTACGCTGTAGCATTAGGAAAAGAACGCATTATATACGCACTTAAACTGAGCAGTAGGCATTACTATTGTGCTTCATTTTTACTTCATTTATGCTTCATTTTTGCGTACTGCGTAATTTCTATAAAAAATGTAAGGCTTTGTTATTTTTTGTTTTTTTTTTACTTAGCAATATACTTAGTCAGTTTATCCTGTTATGAGTTAATTTTAACCAAAACCTATCCTCGTTGTTTTCGGGAGCAGTAAATTTGTCTATATTTTTATACTTTGTACCGAAGGTACCTGAGTATATTAAGTTGGCGCATATATGTGCAATATAAATATATGAAATAATATTCTTTATCAGCACAAAAACACACAGTGGCCAAGAATCGTTATCCCTTGAACAAAATTCGTTAACTTTTGAACCGCTCATTATTTTGAGTTCCTTTTTTCTTGTTGATGAGGAATTGTTCAAGGTTTCATATAGATAAGAGTTTTTTAAAATTGAGAAAGTAATTCCGGAGTAAAGCTCCGTTAAAGTCAAAATTTCGTAAAAAATTATTCTTTTAAATCTGCTGCAATCCATATTAAAGCTGATTTGAATCGATAGTACGGCCCATATAATTTAATGTTTGAAAATTATTTCATGCAAATGTTGACCGTGACTGCGCCTCAAATGGCCCATCCACTTAGTCCAATTTTGGCATACTCTTTCCAACATTTCGGCCGGTATCTAACGAATAAATGCTTCAATGTTGTCTTCCAATGCGTCAATTGAAGCGGGCTTGTCTGTATAGACATGAGCTCATTGACCGGTCCCGAACGTTAAATAAAATGTTCACCGAACTCGCCTCTCAATAAGTCCATTGTTGAGCGTGCTGTGTGGCATGTGGCGCCGTCTTGTTGAAACCACATATCATGCAAGTCAAGCTCTTGCATTTTGGGCAAAAAAAAATTGGATATCATCTCACGGTAGCGCTCACCATTCACAGTTACGTTACGTTACGTTAAACCGCACAAAACTGTGATTTTTTCTGGATGCATTGGTGGCTCTTGCAATGCTTCTGGCTGATATTCACTCCAAAATCGACAATTCTGCTAATTTACGTACCCATTGAGCCAAAAATGAGCTTCGTCGCTGAACACAATTTTTCCGAAAAAAAGTGGATCTTCGGCCAACTTTCCAAGAGCCCATTCACCAAAAATTCTACGTTGCGGTAGCTTCAATTCTTGCACCAGCTGTATTTTGAAAGGCTCCACACCTAAATCCTTCCGCAAAATTTTACACGTTGTTGAGTAACAGAGGCCCAATTGCTGCGAACGGCGACGAATCGATAATTGATGATCATCATTAACACTGGCAGATACAGCTGCCATATTTTCTTCAGTTCGCACTCTACGCAAGCGTGTTGGTGGTTTAATGTCCAACAATGTAAATTTGGTGCGAAATTTAGTCACAATAGCCCGAATAGCCGCTTCAGTGGGTCGATTAAACTGACCATAAAATGGAAGAAGCGCGCGATGAACTTTCTTAACAGAGCACGCATTTTGATAATAAAATTCAATAATTTGCAAGCGCTGTTCGTTTGTAAGACGATTCATGGTTTAATTATAGACCAAACTGAAGATGTTTGACAGTGAAACAAAACACGGAACGTGCGTGAGCTGTTTAAACCAGTGTTGCCAAAAAGATAATAGCTACAAAATCACTCTTTATAAGTGTTTTAATGTATGTATTTAGTGAAACACTGTTAGAATTTGGTGTAAATTGTGACCTGCTAGAGTCGCCGTGACTTCAGGTCCTTGGGTAAGACTCTCTTTAACCTTCCTTAACCTTGGGAACTCCAAGGTCCTTTTCAATAACCCTGGTTCTCAGGTACCATTCAGCTCCCGTAATGCGTCTGAGGACTTTCGCCTGGACCATTCTAATCTTTCTCAGGTGAGACTTCGCCGCTATTCCATAAATTTGTAGGCCATATCTCCATACCGGAGCCAGAATAGCTTTGTAGATAAGGACTTTGTTCCTGAGTGACAGCTTGTTGTTGGAGTTCAGGAGCCACCCCATGCGCCGTTCATCTGCCTGTGCTGTCGTCTTGACATGATGTCCAAAGGTCAGTCTTCTGTCCAGTGTCAATCAAAGGTATTTATGGGCTGCTTTATGCTCCATAAGCTGACCGAGCAAGAATACTCCCGGGCAGGTGTCACGACGGATGGAATAAGTCACCAAAGCACACTTGTCCGTGTTTATGGCAATGTTCCATCTAGTGGACCAGTTGCTAAACCTATTCAAGTTCTCTCGAAGGGCATCTGTGGCTGAGTATATGCATTTGTTGCGGGCAAGTATGGCCGTGTCGTCAGCAAATGTTGCGATTGGAATATCTACGGGGTTTTCAAGCGGAATACTTCAGACTCTGGGCATATCGTGAGTGAATAGCGTAGAATAGTATAGCGTAGAACCCAATTCGCTGTCCTGAGGTACACCAGCCCGATTGGTTTTTGTTTGGGATGTAGCTCCGTCCTGTGCAACCTCAAAAGCTCTGTCCGTCAGGAGCAGGTACAGTTGGGGCGGAAGAAGTTTCTTGATCTTCAAAAGCAGACCTTCGTGGCACACTCTATCGAAGGCCTGCTGGATGTCAAGGTAAGCTGCCACTACGTACTCTTTCCCGTCATACCCTTCGAGGATGTCATTGACCACTCAATGAAATTGTTCGGGAGTTCCAAGGCTCAGTCGGAAGCCAAATTGGAAATCGGGTATGGCTTTTCGAAAAGATCGAATATCAAGCATTCTTCGAAGGATACAGCGCTCGAAGATCTTTCCAAGGGTGCACAGTAGGCTAATAGTAAAAGTAAAATCAGCTTGTCAAGATGACACAGCCCCAAAGGGCCAAAGCCGAGCCTCTCTCAAACTCTTGGCTTGTGCGCTTCTAATTTTAGCACAAGAGAAAGGGACCTACAGTTTAATGCCGAATCCGAACGGCAGTTTAAGTAGCTTTTCAAGGCTAATTACTGCAATGCTGGCGCCAACAGCAAGAGGTGTGGCCGGGTGTAAAGTTTTATTCAAAGAAAAAAACTTTTCATTAGATGTTCCGAGGCGGGATCAAACCCTCAACCTCATACACAGCGGTCGCGCACTCTAGCCGCTGAACCACCCAGCTAATCGGCCGGTTGGAATCAAGGCAGGAGGGTGGTTTTCCCTTCTTGTGAAAGAGAACAATTCTGGCTTTCTTCCAGGGTGATGGAAAATGGCTTAGTCTCAGAGCCGCGTTTGAGATGATCACCAAGAACAATATGGCTTTGTCTGGCAGGAGCTTCATTGTCCTGTTGTCCATGTTGGCAGTGCCTGGGGTCTTACGTACCACCAGATCCTTCATTTCCCCTTTCACCTCAGGGAAGGTGATTGCCGGAACTGGGAGCGCCATTTGCAGGGGACTATCGAGGGCATCTGAGACTAGTTGGTTCCGGGGCGAGGAGGTTTCATACGGCTGGAACCGCTCTTCTAAGTTCAGGGCAAAGGCTTCCACTCGGTCGTGGTAATTTTTCCCAGGAACCATCAGGACGTTGAACTGCTTGAATCGTTTGGTGAGCTTCTAAAGCGCAAACTTGGAGCTCTCATCCGCTGTAGCTTTCTCCAGCATTCGTAGCCGTTTTTCAAAATAAAGCAACTCCTCAGCATCAGGGTTGAGTCTAGTAGAGTCCTCCGTTTTGATAAGTTTGGCCAGTGGGTGAAGTTCAGGGCAGCTTATAGTACTTTATTTAGGAAGATAGCAACAGCATCTTCGACATCCTGTGTGGTTTGGTTGGTTAAGGTTGGCGGAATTCGCCAACTCGGTTCGGAAGGTTTGGATGTGGGAGTAAGAATTGCCTCTTGCGGATTCTTTGTGGGGACGAGTGGAAAGAAGCCAGAATAGAAAGATGATCTGGGGATAATTCGTACTCCTCCTTAACAGTAAGTTGGGCGTCTTGAAACACTTTGTATATGAAAAGTAGCATAGGGTATGCTTCTTCGGTTAGAGGGGTAGTAGGTCGGTCGTCCAGTAGCCAGAACCTGGGCGGAGGAGTCCGTGATAGCATTAAAGAGCGCTGTACCACTGCATTCTGCTCTAAAGTTGCCCCATAATCGATGTTTGGCGATAAAGTCACCTCCTACAATAAACTTCTGTCCAAGTTAGTCCAGGAGTCTGTCAAAATTAGCTTGCGTCCATGATATTCGTGGTGGGAGGTAGGCTGCAGCGATCGTAACTTCTCCAGTTGTCGTCAGCACCGACACTGGAGCCAGTTGAATATGGCGATAGTGACTGTGCGGTGTTGGTAATGAACAAGCCCCTGCTTCACTAGAACCGCCGCTCCACCTTTTGAATTTCCGATAGGGTGGCTCGGTACATCGTGTATCCTGGGATTACACAATGTACGCCTTCTTTTAGATAGGTATCCGTGACTTGCATAAAATCGATGTTGTGCTTGTCGAGTAATCCCACTAGCGCTGGTGCGTTGAACACAGGCTCCGAGCGTTCCATAATCCGAGTCGCAGTTGGGAAGCCATTATGCAACGTTATTTGAGGACATGCGTGCACGCAGAAGAGCATTTTCCAGCGTCAGTTGAAGCACCATTTGAGTTAGCTGCTGTACTGACTCAGCGAGCTTGGCCATGTTCTGTTGCATCTCCTTGATGTCATTCCAGTTGGCGCCTTCAAACTGCTGGTGTCCTGCAGCTCGGGCTTGGGAGCGGGATTGTTCTCTTTGTGGTCTACGTTGTTGTTGTTGAGTGTACTGTTGTGATTGCTGCTGTTGTGGTTGTTGACTGCTAGTTGCACTCCTGCCTCTGGTGTCCTGCTGGCCCTCTGGAGCCCTGCTGGCCCGATCGAGCCGCATCAACGAACGAAAAGCCTTCCTGTACCACAGGGGCTGGGACAAACTGCATTCGGGGTCTGGTCTGATTGTAGCCAGGATTAACTTGGGGTTTTATACCTGGACGGCGCTACTTCATATCCCTTTTGTACACAGGACATCCTTTATAGGAGGCGGTGTGGTTCTGGTTGCAGTTTGCACACTTAAAGAGGGACTTAGTGATGGCTGTGCAGCCGGGTGTGGGATGCTCTTCACCACAGCGTCCACAGAAAACATCGCGAAAGCAATAATTTTTTGTGTGTCCAAATTGCTGGCATCGGAAGCACTGAACCAGGTCGAGGTTCTTTCTTGGAAGCTCAATTTTGACTCGCTGTCGGCCGACGCTATTAACTTTGAGTGCTTCTAAGTTGTTGGTGGCCTGTTTAAGGTCCACAAACCACATATTTTGTTTTTCCAGGGTCTCATCGCGGACCTTTTCCAAACCATTATCATCAAATTTTCGATGTCTTCTAACAGCTGGGCTAAACATATTAGTGACTGTGTGCACGTTACGCTCAGAGGCTGTCACAA
This sequence comes from Lordiphosa collinella, assembly GCA_018904265.1. NCBI lineage: Eukaryota > Metazoa > Arthropoda > Insecta > Diptera > Drosophilidae > Lordiphosa > Lordiphosa collinella. The sequence continues at coordinate 18,921 of JAEIFV010000677.1, forward strand.
TTTGCTCTTTTGGGGTGGGGTGCGAGATATTTAATACCACCACTCGGAATGGTCGGTCCTCCTTTAGTTGGAAATAGGAGAATTTAATGCTGATTTCCGTCAACTTGGCAATTATTTTGGGGTGAGCCTCTGAATTGCCGCGTAAATTCTGGTGGCACCAGATTTAGAGACTGCCAGGTCATAGTCTTCAGACTGTACCACCGATTCAAGCGTGTGCTGCATTTTCTGGAGATCATCTAGGTGCGGCAGGGTAATGGGTCTTGGTTTCGGTAACCTTTGAGACCTTAGCGGTGCTTTGGCAGCTTGTTGGTTGACTGGTTGTGGTGGTGTACCTTGATTAGCTCTACCGTTATACATCTTGTTCCATTGCTTGAGCAGCTTGGTGCCTTTTGCTGGGTACTTTTTGCCAGTCCACTTTTGGTGGGATCAGCTGGTATACCACCATTACAGCTTGGGCGGCAGGATTGCAGTCAGTGACGTGAGGCGACTGGCTGGAGCAGTTGGTCACTACTGGGATCCTGTCTAAGGTGTATCCAGGCAGGGCAGACCATTTGCTAATATCCAGAAATGAGCCAGCGGGAGTGATCTGGTCTGAAATGGGCGTCATCTGGTTGTTGTGTCCTCCGGCTGTCTCTACATTTGCTTGGCTGCCTCCATTTACCACTGGAGATATACACGGACCACTTGTGTGGGCTGTGGTAGAAGTTGTGGTTACTGTTGACGTTGTTGGCGGTGTCCATAATAATGTTGCAGAATTTAAAGCCGAGTATGGGGCTTCCTTTTTATCCAACCATTTAGGATACTTTTTAGTAGGTAATTTTGAGTACGTCTTAGTCTTAGTCTTCCGAGTAGCCTTGCGATTCTTGCTCGGAGCAGGCAAGCAGCCAGTGCCCCGCGAAAAATCGCTTTGTAGCCCAAATGAGCAAGGTATTCTTCTTCTTCTTCTTCTTTGGCCATTACAACCGTTTTACGGTCTCGGCCGCTGCCACTAATGCCCGCCGCTCGCCTCTGTCCCGAGCGACATTCCACCAGTAGGACACTCCCAGCTTCGCAATATCTCCCAGCACCTGGTCGCGCCATCTCCGCTTCGGTCGTCTCTGCGGGGGAATGCCTCCCAACTCGCTCGCATGCCGACTGTACACCCGTTTTGCTGGAGCGCTATCATCCATACGGGTAACATGTCCTATCCAGCGCAGCCGCAGTTGTTTTATGCGCTGGACAAGCTTAGAGTCCCCAAAGAGCTCGTACAGTTCGAGATTCATTCGGATGCGAAATTCGCCGCCAACGTTTAGAGGTCCATAAATCCTCCGAAGAACTTTTCTCTCGAACACGCCAATTGCCGCCTCATCCTTTTTTGACATTATCCATGCTTCTGCGCCTTATAGCAGGACTGGGATGATAAGCGACTTGTATAGCGCAATTTTCGTTTTCCGAGAGAGGGCTCTGCTCTTGAACTCCTTATTGAGCCCGTAGTAACATCGGTATGCAAGAGTAATTCTTCTTCGGATTTCCAGACTGGTGTTTTTGTCGCTGGTTATCGTCGTTCCGAGGTAGACAAATTCCTTAACAACCTTGAAGTTGTAGTCTCCCATTGCAACAGATTGTTCAAGCGTAGACTCACTGCGTGTTGATTTTAAGTATTTCGTCTTTTCCTCATTTACCGCTAAGCCCATAAGTTTTGACTGCTTCACTATCTCTGAGAACGCCCGGTATCACCCTGCCTAAAACCTCTTTTGGTATCGAAAGGCTCGGACCGGTCTCTTCCAATTTTGACGGAGCTTGGTGTGCTTCTCAACGTCATCATGCAAAGTCGAACGTACTTTGCTGGAATACCAAAGGTAGACAGGGCTTCAAAGAACTTTGACCTTATTGGCGTTTCAAATGCGGCTTTGTAGTCAACAAAAAGGTGGTAGGTGTCGATATTTCTCTCTCGGGTCTTCTCCAGGATTTGTCGCAATGTGAATATCTGGTCCGTGGTGGATTTGCCAGGTCTAAAGCCACACTGATAAGGTTCAATCAGTTCACATATTCCCGGCTTTAGACGGTCACATAGGATGCATGATAGAACCTTATATGCGATGGGAAGGAGACTGATCCCGCACTAATTGGCGCAAGCCGCAGGGTCTCCTTTTTTAAATATTGGACAGAGTACACTTAGATTCCAATCTTCGGGCATGCTTTCTTCGGACCATACTCTGCATAGGAGTTGGTGCATGCACCTTACCAGCTCCTCACCGCCAGCCTTGAACAATTCAGCAGGCAGCTCATCAGCGCCAGCAGATTTGTTATTTTTTAGCCTTTTTATGGCTAACAAGACTTCATTATGGTCCGGCGGATCTATCTCTATGTTATCGATTGGTGGTGTCGCTACTTCCCCAGAGGCGGCATTGTGTTCTTCATCACCTCCCAGCAGGTTAGAGAAATAGTTTCTCCATTTGTCTAGTGCCACTTCCGGATTTCTGACCAGATTTCCGTGCTCGTCCTTCAATAGTGTGACTCTGGGCATAAAACTTTGGTTAGTTGCCTAATCTTTTGGAAAAATTTTCGAGTCTCACTCCTTCCGAACAGCACTTCGACTTCCTTCCTCATGCGCTTTTCCTGCTCATTTCTCTTCCTTCAGAAAAGGCGCTTCTCCTCTCTTCTTTTCTCCCGGTATCGCTCCTTAACAGCCCGCGTTGCTCCAGACTGCAGAGTTCTCCTGTAGGCAGCATCTTTCTCTGCAGTAGCGCGGCGGCACTCATCATCGTACCATGACTATTTTCGGGAGTTTTCGGCAAATCCGAGAATCTCCTTGGCAGCTGTACTCATAGAGTGTTAAATATGCTTCCACTATTCCTCTACACCAGAAGGGCCAGGTGGGGTTTTCCTGAGCAGCTGGGTGAGTTCTGCTGAGTAGGCTTCGGATGTCCGTTGTGATTGCAGCTTCTCAACGTTCAGCTTTCGGCGTGTGTTAGACTGTGCGGCATGTGCCACACTGAGCCGTGTGCGTACTTTGGCTGCAACAAGGTAGTGATCCGAGTCAATATTGGCTCCTCGGAGCGCACGTACGTCTAGAACACTCGATGAGTCTATATATTAATATATTTTGCCTTAGGTCTGAGTGCGGCAAGTCGCTTGTCAACTGGTGTAAAGCTGATGACAGAGCGGCACAGTTTTTGGTTGACTGCAAAGCCGCAACCAAACTCGTGCTTCGAATCATGTCCACTGTAGTAGATCTCCCTTGGTGCGTTGGTTTCGGATGTTATCTTCCTACACCCCTGTCCAGTCCATCTTATTTCCTGAAGTGCGGTAACGTCCGATGAATGTTCCTCGTGGACATCCACCAGCTTGGAATCCGCGCGCTCTCTATTGAGGGTGCGAACATTTCAGGTGCATATCCTCAAATCGTGGTCCTTAAAACGTTTGCGTAGGTCGTCGTCGGGGGGGTCCGTATCCGAGGCATTGAATTAGTTTTCATTAGCGGATGGAAATAGACGCCAATCGGGTGCCAAGCCCGACGTAACGTCCCCTATTTGTCCTAGGGTAGAATCGCCGCTCACGTTAGCCAGCAGCTTTGCGGATGCATCGCTCTGTTACCTGGGGTTACCACGTGGAGGTGTGAGTCGACTTGAGGCGCAGTAAGCTACATACGCCTCCATAACCACAGGAAAGTTCCTGTCTTCCGAAGAAGCAATGTATTCACGTGATCCAAAAATCGCGGAAACCGGTGAAAAGGTTTAAGTTTAGTGGTAAATTTAAAGAAACGTTGAAAAAATGTTAGGTAGTTTAATTTTTGTTGAGCACATGTCTGACTTGTTAAACAAATACGCATTCCCACTATGAAGTATACGCATACGTACTTTTCATGAAGCTGTGCAAAAGTATGTAACAGGTAGAAGGAAGCATTTGCGACCCTATAAAGTATATATGTTCTTGATTAGCATCAACAGCCGAGTCGATTTAGCCATGTGCGTCTGTCCGTCCGTCTGTCGGTATGAACGCGTCGATCTTAGATACTCTAAGAGATAGAGCCACAAATTTGCATTAAGGTAGGTGTATATCAAATTTAAATCTAGTTTGTTTCAGATTTGAAAAATTCCACTTATTAGGGTCGGAAACTTTTCCTTATACCTTTTACATAGTTTTGCACAACCTCATGATCCCCTTTTCCCATTTTTAATAAAATAATATAAAAAGTACGTATGCGTATACTTCATAGTGCGCATGAGTATTTGTTCTACGAGTACGCATTAGGGCGGGTCAAAATTTTAATCGACCAAGCTTATAGCATACTTAGTTCTTATACCCTGTTCCCATTAAAAATGGAAAAGGGGGATCGTAAAGTTGTGCAAAAGTATGTAATAGGTTGAAGGAAGCATTTGTGACCCTATAAAGTATATATATTCTTGATCAGCATCAACAGCCGAGTCGATTTAGCCATGTCCGTCTGTCCGTCCGTCTGTCTGTCTGTCCGTCTGTCCGTACGAACGCGTCGATAGGGCCACAAATTTTTGAATGTAGGTAGGTGTATACCCGATTCAAATCGAGTTTGTTTTAGATTTGGAAAATTCCTCCCCCTTCCCCCATTAAGCGCAAGAAACTGTCAGAGCCACAATTTTTAAGATAGACCTTCCAAACTTTATATATATCAAGTCTATCTATTCTGAAAAGATGAATAAGATCGGACAAAAAACACCGAAGTTATATACGAATCAATTTTGCTTGTGGGAGAGATGGGGGGCCTTGCATTGTCAGTTACCGCGTTGGCGCGTGCGTGTGAGCGTATGTTAGAGTGTTTTTTCTTATATTCAATGTTTATTTATCCTACTGACTACCTAACACATAAGAGGGACGGTTTTATTTATATAATTTAGATGAGTGCCCCTGCGGTACGACCGCAAGGGAATGCTTCGCAGGGGCCCCATCCGCATTATAGTTCATTATGCCCGCCTCAGTCGCTCCAATCTGCACAGTTCAATTAGTGCACTAGCTGCAAAAGAGCAAGTGGCATCCCAGAACCTTCCGCTTGAAACCATCAGGTCGCAGAAGTTATTTGTGGTAACTTCCTTACCCGCGATGTCCCACAGTGTCCGCCTCTGTTGCTCAAAGCGTCCACATTCGAAGAGGACGTATTGTGCATCCTCCACGATGCCTCCGCTACACCAAGTACACTCAGGGCTACTGTCGTGGCCGAACCAATGGAGATAGCCAATGTGTTAGAGTGTGTGTGTGTGTATGTGTGAGTGTGTGTGTATGTGTATAAAAACACAAGAAGTAAAGGGAACAGGGTATTTTGTAGTCGGGACCATTGAAAATGGGAAAAGGGGAATCATGAAGTTGTGCAAAAGTATGTAACAGGTAAAAGGAAGCATTTGCGACCCTATAAAGTATTTATATTCTTGATCAGCATCAACAGCCGAGTCGATTTAGCCATGTCCGTCTGTCCGTATGAACGCGTGTTTCTCAGAGACTATAAGAGCTAGAGCCATGTAGATAGGTGTATACCCGCTTCAATACGAGTTTGTTTCAGATTTGGAAAATTTTTCCCCCTCCCCCCTTTAAGCGCAAAAAACTGCCAGAGCCACAATTTTATAGATAGACCTTCCAAACTTTACATATATCAAGTAAGGCCCAATATCTATCTATCTGAAAATATTACTAAGATCGGACAATAAACACCGAAGTTATATACGAATCAATTTTGCTTGTGGGAGAGAGGGGGGGGTCTTGCATTGTCAGTTATCGCGCGCGGCCGCATGCCATGCGTTTGTGTGTATGTGTGAGTGTGTGTGTATGTAAAGAAAAAACACACGAAATCAAGGGAACAGGGTATTTTGTAGTCGGGGCACTCGACTGCAGATCCCTTACTTGTTATAATAAAAATTGTACAATAACAATAATTTTTTGATTTTTATCAAAAAATTGAAGTAAAAAATAAATTACAGTATAAGAACTAAAATTCAATTTTTATTTAAAAATCATAATTTAACGCTTATTTTAAATTTTTATAATAAGAATTAAAAAATAAAAATTAATTTTCAATTTTTATAAAAAAATCAAAAAATAAAGATTATTTTTTTTATTAAAAATCTAAAAATAAAGATTATTTTTCAATTTTTACTATAAAAATTTAAAATAAAAATTGAATGTAAATATCTTTAGAACCGGGTGGAGTATTACCAAAATTTAAAACATTCATGATGTGTGGATCAATACCTTTCATATGATACATCACATGTCCTGAAAGGACCAGCATTAAGGATCCTTAAGGTATAACTTCATGTGAGCAAAAAAAATTATCAAATCGGTGGCAAGCAAAAAAGTGACTTAAATAAGTGTATCAAAGACTTATAGATATTATAGATGACGCATGTGAAACAAAAAGCGAATGATCCTGGCTGCAGTCATTGGATACCAATTTTCGCTTTTGGAAGCCTTTACAAGAATATGTCGGGGTAGGGTCTTCCACGACCTGATCTTTTTCCCCCAAGTCCGACATAATTAGTTTTATAAGCGCAGTGAATCTTAGTGTGCGTCTCTTCCCTGTTGCTTCAGCCAAAAACAAAGTCTTTACCGCGCTTCGCTTCGCGTCACTTGCGCACACACTCACACACTAAACTACACTCGACGTCAGCTTCAGCTGTCGTCGCGCTCTAACAGTCCTGTATAACGACACTTGCCTTCGTGTTATACAACACTTACCAACGACCTAACCAAGGCGCGCAATTCAAATTATACAGAGGAACTTATCCCCGACACGGCCATTCTGACAATTACACGTCCTCGTGCAGACAGCCAAGATTATTCAATAATCATTAACTTTATTTCCAACTCGATCGATTTCATTTTTCTTTAAACTTTTACAGATTTTGTCAATTTTTATTACATTTCTTCATCCTTAACTTACAAAAGCAAAACTAATTTTTAATTTTCGAACTTCAACTTATCAACTAACATTTTCTTGTCTTAAACGAATCTTTTTTTTTTTTTTTTTTTTTTTAACAGCTTTCTTCTTATTCTAGCAAATTTTCCTCTAATGAAAACATAAAAATGTCTAACTTTTTTCTGCATAGCTTATTTTGTCTTCCTTACTTTATAAAACGATTCTATAGTAAAATAATTCTTTTTTTTCACATATCTACGTATTTCTTTTCATCTTTATCCACTATTCGTATATTTTTATTCATTTTTATCCATTGTTCAAATATTTCGTTTTATCTTTCTCGATTATTCATTTTCTTTCCATCTTTTTCGATTATACATTTTCTTTTCTTCTTTCCACATATCTTTTTTTTTTTTTTTTTTTTCAACAAACTGACCAGGTACCCCCACGAGTATCGACAACCGTACACAACCATGCACCTTCCGCCACTACCGTCACTTTAAACGGATTCTTCTCTGTCTCTTTCAACATCTTCTGCCAAATTACTGTCTCTTTCAACAGCTTCCTCCGGCGGGCTCACCTCTTCCCTGTCGATATCCAACTCGCTTGGTACCTGACCATCTGGTAATTTTCTTAGGCTTTCATGTGGATACTTATACAGTCTTTTACTGTTTATTGCTCTCAACATATACCTATCACCCTCTAAAACTTCGGTGACGACAAAAGGATCTCTGAACTTTGGATCTAGTTTCGTTTGATGTCTTTCACTGTTCTTAAGTAACACATACTCTCCGCTTTTATATTTAACCACTTTAGCCTTGTTCCTATCAAATCTAACCTTTTCATACTCAGCTGCAGTTTGCATGTTCTTAACAGCCTGTGCTCTAGCTTCAGAAATATCAACTTCATTTTCCACATCACCAATAGGAATTAAACCCATTGGTCTAGCCACTTTACTAATAAAGAGCTCCAAAGGACTCGACTTTGTAACGCGATTTACTGTACAATTTAAGGCTAACTGCACTTCGCCCAACGCATCCTGCCATGATCGCTCACTAGTTTCAACCACAGTTAATAGGTTTTTTTAGAGTGCTCATAACTCGCTCAACCTGCCCGTTGGCACGGCTGGCACCTGTAGCGATCAAATGAAGCTGTATTTTGTTTGAAGAGCAAAACTCAGCAAATTTGACACCTGTAAAACTTCTACCCTGATCTGCTATTACGCGAACAAGCACCCCAAAAAAAAAGATCGAAGATTTCAAAGCATTAAGGGGGTCTTCTCATTCAAAACCCGTTTTTTGACCCTTTTTAAAAAAATTCTTATTTGAAAACGCAAAGAATAATTGAAAACTTTTTTTTTTTTTGTTTTAAAAGGGTTAAAGAAAAAAAAATTTTTTTCAATAGAGGGCTGTTCAAAAAGTAATGAGACTTCAAAGTTGGTGGTGAAAAAAAGGTGTCGTCACGGCGGCCACGATTCCGGGTCCGGAGCGTCCGAAATGAAAAAAAAACGGGGTTATAATCAGTATAGATGTAATTCTCGGCTGAACCTCAAACTTTATTTTGTGATTTTTTTGACAAAATGGCGGCCAATCAAAAAAAAAATTTCAATTTCGGGCTTTTTTTTGTAGTTTAGTGTAAAAAAAAATAGTAAAAATTTTTTTAAAATTATGGTCGAGGTTCAGCCGAGAATGGTGACAATTCTGCGTCGATTCCACTTTGTTTCATGAAAATCGGTTCAGTTGAACTGGAGATATCATGGCCGCCAGTTCGAAAAACGTTGTTTCGAGATAAACGCGTTTAAAGTTTGAAGTAATTTTTTGGAAAAAAAAAATCAAAAATGTTTAAATGCAGTTTTAAAGAGCTGACAATTCTCCGTCGAATTCACTTTGTTTCATCAAAATCGGTTAGGTAGAACCGGAGAAAACTTAACGCATAGGTCAAAATACGAGGGTTTAAAAAAAAGTTGCTCAATGAGAAGACCCCCTTAAGCTTGCAGTTGCTTGGGAATTTAGGTCACATTGGGTCACTAAAAGGACTATATCTCTTAAACTAATTCGAGTTTTCGAAAATCCTTTTGGGGGGATATTTTTGAATATCCAAGCTATAAATAAATGCAAAAAAAAAAAGTCGAAAAAAAAAAGTTGCTCAATGAGAAGACCCCCTTAACACAACTATTTGCATCAAGCGTAAAAGTATGGTGCAAATAGACATACTTTGTAAAAGCATCGATCTGGACTATTATATACTCCTTGCGATCGCTTTTTCCACTCAATTTTCCAGATATGTCTATATGCACCGTGTGCCAAGGAATACTGACTTTCGGAATAGGATGGAGTTCAATCTGAGTTTTTCCTGATGAAGATTTTGTTACTCTGCATGTGATACAGTTCTCAACAAATTTACGAACATATTTCGCCATACACTCAAACCAATAATGGTCATACACCTTGTCAAGTGTCTTTTGCCAACCTAAATGCATAATCGATTCATGCACCTGGTTTATAACAGACCACCTAAACGCACGTGGCACAACTGGCAAACATAAAGTCTTGGAATTTCTTTGAATTTATCGATATAAAACGCCTGATCTCAATTCATAGGTTCTTGCCAGATCTTCAGGAAGATCATTGTCATTCAATTTAGCAACTATATCAACTAAATCCTGATCTAACCGCTGTTCTGCAAGAAGCCAGTTTTCCGAGATTTCAGTCAAATCAATTCGCTTTTCCATATCTTTTTCTTGGGACAAATTTGTTTTGAGAGGAAGGGGATTTCTAGACAGAAAATCCACATGTGCCATGCGCTTTCCTTCTCTGTACTGTATTTTGAAATTAAATGACTGCAAAAACGCCCACCAGCGGTAAACCCTAGGTGACAGCTCAATTTTATTTCGCGATGCCTTTAATGAATTGCAGTCCGTGAAAACTACAAATTTTCTACCATGTAAGTAATGTCGAAAATGTTTCACAGCATTGACAACTGCCAGTGTTTCCAATTCATAAGAAGTGTATTTAGACTCACAAGGACTGGTAGTCTTACTATAATACTCAACTACGTGAGGTTTATTGTCAATCCTGTGTATAAGAATGGCTCCATAACCAATAGCACTTGCATCGGTATGCAGCTCAATGGGAAACTGAGGGTCAAAGATAACCAAGACTGGTTTATTCGTTAGGATGTTAATAATCTTTTTGCGAACCTCCTCATGTTCGAGTTTACATTTCCAACTATTTTTATCGGACGTAAGAAAATACAGGGGCTTCATTAGCTGTGAAAACCCTGAAACAAACTGACGGAAGTATGACGCCAGTCCAATAAATTGACGTAACGTTGCAACAGACCTGGGCGGAGGCAGTGCTCTCAATGCTTCTATTTTGCGTTCGTTAGGACGCACCTCACCCTCCTGTATCTCAAATCCAAGATACTGTACTGTGGTTCTCAGAAAAAAACATTTTGCAATGTTAAACGAAAACCCAGCCTTTGTAAGAACGTTTAACACAATATCCAGCCTCTCAATTGCAACCTGTTTATTCGGTGCCACAATCATTATGTCATCCATATAAACTATGACGTACGAAAAAGCAAGTTCTCCCAATGCTTTCATTACCGTTCGTTGAAAGACTGAAGGTGCGTTTTTCAACCCAAACGGCATAGACAAAAACTCGAATTGTCCGTCCGGTGTTACAAAAGCGGTATACTCAATTGAATCTGCATGTAATGGGATTTGGTAGTATCCGCACGCCATATCCAAGCAAGTGAAATACTTAGCTCCCCTCAATCTGGCTATCTGATCTGATATTAAAGGAAGAGGAAATTTATCTGCAATTGTGTTAGCATTCAGCTCACGATAATCACCACAAAGTCTAGCAGATCCATTCTTTTTCTTTACTAATAATGCTGGACTAGCATATGGAGAGCAACTGGGTCGAATAACCTTACACTCTATCAATTCCTTAACTTTTGCTCTTACTATCTCCCTCTCGCAAGGGCTAAATCTGTACGGCCGTCTTTGAACAGTCTTCTTCGGATCTGCCAACCGAATAATCATTTCTCCAGTGGTTACACAAGTACGTGGAGTTCCTTTTATAAACGATTCTGAATACTTTCTCAACAAGGATATCACTTTATTTTTATCAGCACCATACACTTCTGTTTCTAAATTATCAAAACAGTCGTCCAGCTCAGGAATCTCACAAGCATTAATCGAATTAGATTTTATAATTTCAACGCCATCGCAAGATACTACGGCAGACAATCCCTGGGCTAATATTTCGCGGCCAATTACAATATCGTTCTTCAGACATTCATCCTTAACTAAGTGAAACAATGAGGGTGTTCACTAGCTCTCGTAAAATGGTAAAGCGAAAATTTACCACACACGAGCTAATGAGCGCCCCCTTGTGGTTCACTGTCGTAATTTTTGTAGAAAACAGCTGTTTGGCTCAGCTGTTTTGACAAGCTATTATTTAAGTATCAAAACTTTACTTGTGACAAGACAAAAACAAAATAAAAATGCCAAGGCAAAGTGTGCAGCAAACTTTGATTACGCGGAAAATTGACATGGCCCTTCATGAAATGGAATGCATTGGTGGTAGGTGTAGATATCTAGCTAAATAGGAGGATGTAGAAATATGACTACATACAAAAATTTTAGGTATGGATCATGACGCTGCCGATGAAGTGATGGATGAGCTAATGGAGGATCTCACTGCAATTGCATGCTATCGGCGAGGAACCAAGTTTTCTGTGCCCAAGTCCCTCAACTGGCGGGCCAATGTTCTGCCAGCATTTAATGATGGTCGCTTTCTCCAAATGCTTCGAGTGACTAAGTGTCAGTTCGATTCCATCGTCGATCTGATCCGTGCGGACCCATGCTTTGTGTCATCCGTATTTCGTCCCCAAATGGATGTTGAGTTGCAGGTAGCAATTGCACTTTTTCGATTGGGGTCGTCTGGAGAAGCTGCATCGATAAAGAAAGTTGCAACTTTGTTTGGAGTAGGTGATGGCGGCACTCTAGGTCTTGTTACAGACCGAGTGTTCGGAGCGATTTTGAGGAAGATGCCTCAATTTATTTACTGGCCAGATGCAGCTGAACGAAAGCGACTTGTCTCAAAAACCCTCCATGAGATGCCATTATGCATTGGGTACATTGATGGTAGCGAAATAAAGCTAGCTGAACAGCCATCAAAGAACCATGAGGTGTACTTTTCGCGGAAACATGTGTACTCTATCAAGGTACAGGTTGTCTGCGACTATCAATTGAGAATTCGAAATGTCGTAGTTGGAAGCCCGGGTAGCTACCATGATGCAAAGATATTTAAGAACTCTAAACTTTTCAAGGAGCATGAAAAATACTTTAGCGGAGAAGAATGGATTGCTGGGGACTCAGCCTACCCTTTGACCAAATTTTCAATCACTCCTTATAGAAGCAATGCGACAGCAGTGGAACCCAGCGACCAAGCCAGATTCAACCAGAGACACAGTCAATTTCGCGTACGGATTGAAAACTGCTTCGGCATGCTTAAAGAAAAGTTCTCGAGCCTAAAAGAAATGAGGATTCGCATTCAAGGCCGTGATAGCCAAGAAAAGTTTTCAAAGTGGATTCTGGTTTGCTGCATTCTTCACAATCTTCTAATCGAAGAGCGAGACGGACCAATTGCTGTTCCTGACGATGATCAAATGAACGGTGGTGAAGCAAATGCAACCCTATCTGCTCTAAGATGCACAACACCTGAACAGAAGCGACAAGCAATTAATAACTTGATGTTTGAATTTTAAATGCTTAATATATATACTTTATTTGTTAATTAATACACGTGTTTTACTGACTATTTGTTGTACTTAAGTTCTAGTTCAAACTTTTTGATTCTTTCCTGGTGTTCCAGCTCCATTTTTTTTAAAATAAAATCGTTTTCCACCTTCTTCATCTCCAGATCCAATTTTTTAGTCTCCATTTCCTTCGTCCAATTGTGCTTCTCAAACTCCAAAGCCAGCTTCCTCTCCTCTACTAACAGCTGTTGCTTCCGTAAATGTAAGCGATCGGTTTCCAACTCGGCCAATTTTTCGACGGATGTCCTGGGCTTTTTGTTTGGCTGCATATTTTTCAAGCTGCTGTCATCCCCAACAGAATCTTCAAAACCCGACGCGGATGTATCAAATGAATTGGCGTATCCGCTACCACCAATTACGCTGGAGGATGCCATTGAGTCATCGAAGTCGTCCATGGTGTCACGCACAAATACGTCAACTTCTTTGACCTGGTTAAAGATGTCCGCCAGTTGCTCGTAATGTGGACAAAGTTTGTTCAACTTTTCTAAATTTATGAATTGTTATTAATTGTTAAAGGTATATAGCTGCTAGCAGTAAACTTACCCTGCACAGTACGCACGCCATCTTCATCGTCAACTCCAGCTCCGGTCGATCCAAGCCATTGATTTGCTTTGCTTAGCTGCAACTTCAAGTAGCGCATTTTGCCCCTTACCAAATTCCACTTGGCATCTATTTTGGTTTCGCTCAATAGTTTTTTATAAAACAATTGAGCTGTTGGTTTCTGGAAGTATGTGTTGTCTTAATAAAACTGCATGTTTTATGTCACAGTCAGAGGACTTACTTCGAAATTTCTGTGCGTCTGAATGTAAGATAACATCCTCGATATTTCGTCTTCGCTCCAGCGCTTTGAGTCGCCGTCTCGTTTTCTTTTTATTACTTGCTGTTCAGACACTAAATAAGATGTTATTAAAATAATTAAGTTTGTTTTGTGTTGCGTTTTACTTACTCTTTTCACTTGATTTTGAGTTTGGTATGACCGCATATTTTTAAGGAAAAAATCTCGAAATGGCTCGATACGAAGTATTTTTAATCGATTCCTTGAACGATTTTACAACACTTCACAACTTTACACTTTTTGACATTTACGACAGATTTTTTAAACATACCCTAGGGCATGTTAAATTTGGTAATTTTTTTCTCATGTGTTTTGTTGTTGCTTCGTAAACTTTTGGATTTACGCTTTTACGCTTTGCCATTTTACGAGAGCTAGTGAATACCCTAAATATTTTTAAACGATTTCCATCAATGATAACCTCACATGCAATCTGTACAGTACTGTAGATATTAGCCTTTCCAATGCCTTTAAGAGTGATCAAATTATTAAATCTCTGGCCCATCAACTTACTAGCTATACTCTCTTTAATTAAAGAGCACTCTGCCCCAGAGTCAAATACAATTGGAAACTTCTCACCTCGCTGCAGCATACTTGCTTTTGGTTCCTCCACCACACATAGTTCAATTCTCTTGTCTGCACGCAATCCTGCTCCGCCTCCGGATGCTCTCTTCGGACATTGCGTGGCAATATGACCCTGCTCGCGACAGCGGTAGCATGTAATGTTGTTCCTTCCCTGCTTCTGGTACATATCACTTCGGCGATCACCTCCCTGTAGTTGTCCACTCGGCTGCTTCCTGACTCTACATTCAGCCCATTTGTGTCCCAGCTTGCCGCAAGAATGGCACCTTAACTCGTTTGCTTTTGTTCGTTTCGCATCGGGTCCGTCGTCCATAAAGTTTTGACGCCGCTTGTCCAACGTGAACACCTGTAGTTCCGACTGTAAGTCACGTCTGTTAAGAATTTTCGATGTGTAGGCTATTCTTTGCAAACGACGATCAAAGTTGGCCAAATGTCCCAGGACAGCAGACACAGCGATTTCTTCTGTGCCCAAGGTACGCCATTTGGTTAAAAGTGACGTCACCATTCGACTTGCGTATAAAGCGAGACCCTCACCAGCATTTGGGCGGCTGTTGAGTAAATTTAAAAACGTAGCCGCTGGTGTCTCCATGCTCTCAAACCGTTGCACAAACAGTTGCCGGAACTGTTGCCATGTGATTCCAGGGTAGCATACCTGCGACAGCCATTGCGACGCACCACCTTCCAGTGATTCACTTAATGCCAAAATTAATGAGCTGCCATCCAGGGGTCTCTCACTCAAAACGATGTCCACGGTGGCACACCATTGCGTAGCATCCACTCCAGGAACGTCTGAATTAAATTTTGGCAGGATCACGACACTATTTGGTTGAGGCTCACGCGCCGACGCCTGCAGCGATTTTGCCAATTCCAAGAAATTGCGATTTTGTTGCTCCAGCAAAAGACGAAACTGCTCCTCCGATGTTGTTGGACACGAGTTGAATCCCACTTCTGATGTCGGGGTAGGGTCCTCCACGACCTGATCTTTTTCCCCCAAGTCCGACATAATTAGTTTTATAAGCGCAGTGAATCTTAGAGTGCGTCTCTTCCCTGTTGCTTCAGCCAAAAACAAAGTCTTTACCGCGCTTCGCTTCGCGTCACTTGCGCACACACTCACACACTAAACTACACTCGACGTCAGCTTCAGCTGTCGTCTCGCTCTAACAGTCCTGTATAACGACACTTGCCTTCGTGTTATACAACACTTACCAACGACCTAACCAAGGCGCGCAATTCAAATTATACAGAGGAACTTATCCCCGACCAATACATATATTAAAGGTTTACTGCTCGGTTTATAAAATGTAAGTTGGCTGAGTGGTTAGGTATGCCGCGTTACATTCTTGGGTTGTCGGTTTAAATCCGGGTTGGTCAGCCGATGGTGTTTGGCTTTCATTTTTTTTTCTAAATAAAAAACGTATATTCTGTTTTTTGATTATATTTTTTGGAACCTTTAGAATTTTATTGGTCATTTGGAGAAGATGATATCGGCGAAATGGGCGCCGTTACAATTGATTGTCATACGGGCTCGTTTTATGGCATATTTCATCACTTTGGCAAGAAGTTCGGGCTGCAGATTCTCGCACTCGTGTCGAATGTTGTCCTTGAGGGCTTCCAAGGTCTCGGGCTAGGTTACGTAAGCACGGGATTTCAAAAACCCCACAAAAAAAAGTCTGGAACGGTTAAATCGGGCGGAAATGAGATGGAAATGAGCCTCATCGCTCATTATGATATTGGTCGAAAAATCGATTATTCACGATCATTCCGCTTTCTTGGGGAGTATATCGATCCATGGCTTGTTCACTTGTGTTCTACATCTGTCTAGTCCACAAATGTCAAAACAGGTCTGACTTTGGCGGCTATTTGTAAAAATAAGAGCATCTTCCAATAGGGTGACTTCTTTTGACCCACCCTGTATATTTGATTTACAACGGAATAAGGTGAAAACTTCTAGAACAAAATTGAAGATAAAAAAAATTGGTTGTCTGTAAAGTCGGTTTACTGACGATAGTTGAACTAGACAACGTCTTAAGAAAATACTGATGGAATGGTAGCATTTTTCAAAAGAAAATTTTAATTTCATTTGTTTAATAGATTTGTATGTATATAGAGAAGGAGGTAATTGGAAATCACAATGAAATTGATTAAGTTAGATTTATTTGTACGCATAAATACAATTATGTCAATTTTTTTTTTACAATTTAATAGTTTTTACAAGTATAAATGTGCGTTGAGCAATTGTTTTACAACTTTTAAACATGTGTAATATTTAATTTCTTACAATCTGTGTTATTCTGTTGAGAATAGGACGATGATAGGAAAAGTAGGAAATGAAAAGTAGGAATTTCATTGTGATTTCCAATTACCTCCTTCTCTATATACATACAAATCTATTAAACAAATGAAATTAAAATTTTCTTTTGAAAAATGCTACCATTCCATCAGTATTTTCTTAAGACGTTGTCTAGTTCAACTATCGTCAGTAAACCGACTTTACAGACAACCAATTTTTTTTCCATGGTGGGATTGTAAGCAGCACTTGCCTCGCAAATAATTTCTTGTCAATTCGATTTCCGTTAGACCAGAAACTTTAAATCTGCTTATAACCAAAACAAAATATGCGTGGAAGCTTTTTTTCCCGTTGATCGTCTCTTCACAGGGAGAGCGTACTGAGAGCCACTCTCTCTGTTTATAAATGTTAAATTACAACTAAGCACAGCTCACAGAGAGTGTTGGCCTGTTGAAACAACAACAATGCGTTGGTCTGCTGAGCTATATGTGTGAAGTGTGTGTATGTATTAGTAGATGGAACGCCTCAAAGCGAGGTAACGACGCATGAGTCATGTTTTTTCGTGCGTGCAGCCGGCTCTATCGAATTATAAGACGTTGTCACGTCCAAAAATATAATAATAGTCAATGAACAAAGTTCATAGCATACAGAAAGCAAGAAAAAGATATTCATAGTTATAATTTTTGTATTTAGTTGTCAAGCAAATAGATTGCTGCTTTTAATAGCGTTGACTTCGGCTTGCATGGCAGTTTTCTTTGCCCCGAAATAAACGGATCAGAGCTTAAAAGCAGCCAGTTTATCAAATCGCTATTCGTCGAGATGCGTGAAATTTTGCGTGTATGGTGCAGTCTGAACATTTTTATATCTTTGTTTCTCGCCTCTGCAGCTTCTTCAGAAAGCACTCCGATTGAGACCAAGCAGTTTTTGATTACATAAGGCGCGTGAATTAAGATTTTATGAATCGAGGGAGGAAGATATTTATCGATCAAGCGCTTAGCTGTCTCAAAAGCATAATCGCCGAATTTTGCTGGTATAATCTTGTACCCTGATGACATGGCTTGCAATAATGTTGAGCATCTTATAATTAAGTCCTCATCAAGGCCTGTAACTTCCGCCGACACATCAGGATTGTTGAAGAATTTTCATGCTGTATTTCCATCGTTAGATGTTCCACTTACTCCAGCTTTTGGTGTATCTATTATTAAACCCATTTTTTCTCGAAACTCAGACTGAATTCTCCTTTTCCTCACTAATAGTTTTTGCTTTTTTCTTGTGTACGGACCTGCCACATTTTTTGATCCAATCTGTATGTATGAATGTAATGGGGACAGCCCAAATTTATATCGAGCTTCGTTAACTTCTCTTTGTATGTATCTCTGGCAAACATTTTGCTGAGGATGTTTGGCTTAGAGCAGGGTTCCCCAAGAAGAGAGGAGAGAAAATGTGTGAATGTATTGTGTGCCTTGCACTGCGCAAAATTGCGAGCAAGTCAAGGACTAGTAGGCGATTGTGGGATTTGCGGAAAAAATTTTTTTTGTTTTAAAAATGTTTTTGTTTATCGGTTTGTGTGAATGGCTCTGCATCGCTTTTATTATCAACTCTTTATTAATGTTATAGTGGCGCTTTATATTATATAAGTATTTTTTACCTATAATGCGATTGCATACCATGCAGTCAGCTTCATTAGTAAAATTTATTGAAAAAATTGGTTGTCTGTAAAGTCGGCTTACTGACGATAGTTGAACGTGACAACGACTTAAGAAAATACTGATGGAATGGTAGCATTTTTCAAAAGAAAATTTTAATTTCATTTGTTTAATAAATTTGTATGTATATAGAGAAGGAGGTAATTGGAAATCACAATGAAATTGATCAAGTTAGACTTATTTGTACGCATAAATACAATTAAGTCAATTTTTTTTCAACAATTTAATAGTTTTTACAAGTATAAATGTGCGTTGACGCTGTCACGTTCAACTATCGTCAGTAAACCGACTTTACAGACAACCAATTTTTTTTCCATGGTGGGATTGTAAGCAGCACTTGCCTCGCAAAAAATTTCTTGTCAATTCGATTTCCGTTAGACCAGAAACTTTAAATCTGCTTATAACCAAAACAAAATATGCGTGGAAGCTTTTTTTCCGTTGATCGTCTCTTCACAGGGAGAGCGTACTGAGAGCCACTCTCTCTGTTTACAAATGTCAAATTACAACTAAGCACAGCTCACAGAGAGTGTTGGCCTGTTGAAACAACAACAATGCGTTGGTCTGCTGAGCTATATGTGTGAAGTGTGTGTATGTATTAGTACATGGAACGACGCATGAGTCATGTTTTTTCGTGCGTGCAGCCGGCTCTATCGAATTATAAGACGTCACGTCAAAAAATATTTGCTTTCCCATTCGAGGTCCCACATATTTTTTCGCTTATCAAACAACCGGCGCAGTTGACCACCAATGAGCGAATGAAGCCTAAATACTTATTTCGTACATGACTTCGACACTTTTGGTGTATCGATGCAGGGATGCTTTGGCGAACCCATCGACAAATCTCAGCTTACAATAAAAAAAAGCCAAATAATAAATAACCATGAATTAAGAATCTAAAATATATATAATTTTAGTTTAAATGCTCGTATTTTAGCAGTTTCAGTATTAAAAAAATTAATTAATTATAATAATATATACAAATATGCAGAGTAGACATTGCAATTTTTTGCAGTGTAGCCCGTAGGCAAAGCGCCGTCAATGTGCTTGACTCGACGCACAGACTGCGACTGACAAATTTTGTTCTCTCTGCCAGTCAGTAAGGCGACTTCGGCATGCCTTCGGCTGCCTATACATGTGAGTTGCCGAAAATGTTCGGCCCCCCGGGGCATGGCTGGGGAGCACTGGCTTAGAGCAATACATACTTTCCCGTCAACCATAGTGAGATGCAAAGAATGCTCAATTTCTATTCTAATATTTCCTGTTACAAATGTTGTGCGCCTTAGCCGATCAATTTTGCCATTGAAGTATTTCTCTTCATCAATGGACTGTTGAGTGGTCTCTTTCTTAAATTGAAAACGGATTGGTCTATAATAACGAGTGGAAGATGGTCGAGGATTCTTCCAAATTATTTTAGACTCTTCCGACTTGGTGACAAGTCTAAGGGGCACGTAAGATGGTACAAACAAACTATTATCTGACAGGTTATTATCTGATACCTTTTGCTTATATTCAGCATGCCCAGTGCTACCATCGAACCCCCATTTTCCAATTAAAGTAAGGTTTACCGAATCATCTTTTATACTCTGGATAACCTCATTCTGAAGCTCCAATATGCGCGAAACGGTATGGTCCAGTAAACATTGGAACTCAACTTCAGCATGGGATTCACTCACATTGATTTCATCTGGATAGCTCTTACTTTTGGCATTCAGAATCTGTTCGCAGCTGTGTAATGAATCATAAGCAGCTCGAGAATTTACGAATGATCGAATTAGCATATATTGGTGTTTTCTTTAATTTGCATCTATCAAAAGCGATAAAACCTCTTCAATATTTGCTTCAGAAGATAAGCTATTCGAAGGGCAATCAGAAGACCGCAATACGGAGGCAGCAGACTCGTCATATTTTGCCAGCTCAGCTATTCAACGTCGTTTCGTCCGTTTTGAAGACACAAAAATCAATTTTTGGACGTCCACGATTCGAATTTGAGCCTGTTGGTTAAAAGCCACATTTAAAGAAAACGGTTTCTTTGCCATTAAGCCAATCAGAATGGTTGTTCAAAACTGCTGGTCTATTGCGCTTGTCGTTTTGCCAGAAGAATGCAAGTTTCGTACAAACGTAATTAATACATTTTTTCAACCCAACGGGATCTAGCTCATAACCCTCCTTTTTAATGTCTTTCGATGTAGAATCAAGCACGTTCTGCATTTTTTGGGAATATGTACCGTTTCCTTCACACCAAATCTCAAATGCATGCATCCGAGAAAATTCGCATTGATAAGATGTGCCTAGAAAAATAATTTAACAAAACAGAAAAACCAAAACACAATAAGTAAACAATAAGTACACAATGAAGCAACGGTGTATCCGCGTCACGAATAGAAAACTCTGCTTCGAGAACAATGACCTTGATTTACTTTATGGAGTACTACATGAGCATCAGCAAGTCTCTGCAGCTGAACTGAACATTTTTATAATCTTAACATATTAAAAAATAACAAGCAAAAACAATTTTTGAGGGGCGAGGAGGGGGTAACACTTAAAACTTTAACGAAAGATATGAAAGACGAAACAAAAACAATCACAAAACCTTACATGTATAAGCAACGACTTACACAAAATAAAACACATATTATCCATATGTTTAATTGTAGAAATAAAGTCAATACCTTTATGTAAATTCAATATTCATTTTATCCAAGTCCAATTGCAATAACTTTTTTAAATTGTTTTATTTATACACGATTAGCACCTTGCAGGGTGTTGTTGACTCTGTACAAAGCAAATGTATACTTGGTCACACTTCCGATGCTCTTTTTAAAAAGGATCGTTAGAATCAAAATAGAACCAGTATGGCGTTGGAAAGTTTGGACCATTAGCTGTTTATAAAGTCAGTTGATGTTCGAAAATTTTGAAACGAATTTTTTGATTTTTGGCCTATGGCATCAACCACTGTGCACCGGCTGCAACGGAGATGGGCAGCACTTTAATATTAAAGTAATAAACTTTCCAAATCAATACTTGCTAATTTTGAAGTTTAAGCTGAAGTCTGCTGACTATTAAATAATAGTATTATAGCAAATGAGAAGTCAGTGCTCTTATCACTCACTATTAATATTAATTAGTTTATATTAATTACTTATAATAGTATTATAGCAAATGAGAAGTCTGTGCTTTTATCACTCACTAATAATATTAATTAACTTATATTGTTTAAGGGGGTCTTCTCATTCAAAACCCGTTTTTTGGACCCTTTTTAAAAAAGTTCTTATTTGAAAACGCAAAGAATAATTGAAAACTTTTTTTATTTATTGTATTACAAAAGGTGCAAAGTAAATGAAAAAATTTTTTTTGCCTCGATACGAGGGCTGTTCAAAAAGTAATGAGACTTCAAAGTTGGTGGTGAAAAAGAAAGGTGTCGTCACGGCGGCCACGATTCCGGGTCTCCGGAGCGTCCGAAATGAAAAAAAAACGGGGTTATAATCAGTATAGATGTAATTCTCGGCTGAACCTCAAACTTAATTTTGTGATTTTTTTTGACAAAATGGCGGCCATTCAAAAAAAAATTTCAATTTCGGGCTTTTTTTTGTAGTTTAGTGTAAAAAAAAAATAGTAAAAAATTTTTTAAAATTATGGTCGAGGTTCAGCCGAGAATGGTGACAATTCTGCGTCGATTCCACTTTGTTTCATGAAAATCGGTTCAGTTGAACTGGAGATATCATGGCCGCCAGTTCGAAAAACGTGGTTTCGAGATAAACGCGTTTAAAGTTTGAAGTAATTTTTTGGAAAAAAAAAAATCAAAAATGTTTAAATGCAGTTTTAAAGAGCTGACAATTCTCCGTCGAATTCACTTTGTTTCATCAAAATCGGTCCGGTAGAACCGGAGAAAACTTAACGCATAGGTCAAAATACGAGGGTTTAAAAAAAAGTTGCTCAATGAGAAGACCCCCTTAAGTTTGCAGTTGCTTGGGAATTTAGGTCACATTGGGTCACTAAAAGGACTATATCTCCTAAACTAATTCGAGTTTTCGAAAATCCTTTTGGGGGGATATTTTTGAATATCCAAGCTATAAATAAATGCAAAAAAAAAAGTCGAAAAAAAAAAGTTGCTCAATGAGAAGACCCCCTTAATATAATTTGTTGTGCGCTTAGCCCGAGGCCGCCAGAGCGGGAGTTTGACACACACTACCCAGCTAGAATTCGATACCGAAAGTCAGAAATACTACCATACTTTTTTGAATTCACAAATACAGGCACACATGGGTTTCAGTATACGAGGTGTGTTCAAAAAGTATCGCGAATTTTGAATTTTCGCGGGTTACGTATATTCGAATTTCGATTTTTTTGTGGCGTTATGTTGCTACTCATGTCTCTCACTTATGCCGACAAGCTCGGCCATTTTGAATGTTTACTTAATTGTTGACAGCTGCTTCGCTTGCACGTGTTTTGGATCGTCTTCGATTTTTACCTCAATTGCGACCAAAAACAGCATCGCATGAACATTGCTAATGAGATGTTAAACTCTGTCCGCGACGACCCAAATTTGCTCCAGAGGGTCATAACTGGTGACGAATTTATGGTTATGACGTGGAACCAAAGCTCAATCATCTCAATGGAAGCTGCCGCACGAACCAAGACCGAAAAAAGCGCGCAAGTTCGGTCGAATGAAAACGCTTTACTGACAAGTTTCTTCGATTGCAGGGGCGTGGTGCATCATGATTTCTTGCCACAGGGAAGAACGGTCAATAAGGAATATTACCTGCAAGTTATGCGCAATTTGCGCGAAGCAATCCGCCAGAAACGCCCGGATTTGTGGAAGAACAAAAATTGGCTTTTGCACCACGATAACGCCCGTGCTCACACATCGTTGCTTGTGCGCGACTTTTTGGCCAAAAACAACACACTAATGATGCCGCAGCCACCGTATCCGCCAGATCTGGCCCCCTGTGACTTTTTCTTGTTCCCTAAACTGAAGAGGCCCATGAAAGGACGACGTTACGCTACGCTTGACGAGATAAAGACGGCATCGAAGGAGGAGCTGAACAAGATAAAAAAAAATGATTTTTTGAAGTGCTTCGAAGATTGGAAAAACCGTTGGCACAAGTGTATAATATCTCATGGGGATTACTTTGAAGGGGACAAAATAGATATTCATGAATAAAAAAATAATTTTTTAAAAAACACAAAATTCGCGATACTTTTTGAACACACCTCGTAATTTGCGTATTCCTAACATAAGGCCCAACGGGTAGGCAGATTCTTCCTCATCAAATTATTCTTACAGTTAGGCCTAACGTAAACTATAACTGAGACAATAAATTGTTCTTAATAACTTTGGCCATTCCAGGAGTGGCTGTCGAAGTGAACGGTTGCAACCGGTTGGTAAGTTCTGTTGGTGCTTAATAAAAATAGTAAATATGGGCATTTCCACAGAAATGTCCACCGAGACCAAAAAGCTAAAAGTACTTAAAATCACTATTTCTATACACTTGAAAAGTGTTTTATAATTTTACCCAGAAGTTCGCATAGAAGGAATCATCTCCGACCACATATTCTTGATCAGCATGAAGAGCTGAGTCGATTGAGCTTTGTCCGTCCGTCCGCCTATCCGTCCGTCCATTTGTTTGTCTCTAGGCAAACTAGCCCCTCAGTTTTAAAGCTATTGAGCTGAAATTTTGCACAGAGATATGTTTTAGCTGCACACTGCACATATGTCGGAACCGCGAAAATCGGATGGTCACTTCTTGTAGCTGCCATACAATTTTTATTTTTTTTTATTTAATTTTCCAATGTCACAAGACATAAACTTTATAATTTAAGTTATTAGTCACAAAAAATGCATTATACCATTAATAATGTCATATGAATAAAAAAAACAAGACTAATATGAAATAAAATATCAAATTATTATTTTTTACATTTCCCAGCAAGTTTTATTATTTATTAAAGTAAGGGTATTGTATAGGGTGGTACTGACGAATTTGCTGACCAGCTAGAACTACCATTTAAAGTCCTAGCATAAATACAGTTATTCATACCAGTTAGCTCATCGGTTATCTAACCAGTAAGATCACACATACGCTCACCGATAGATCGACTTTCGGTTAGATTTTTCCCGACGCCCACTTGCGTTTGCTATACCAGTCAACTGACAAGTATTTACCAGTTATATTTCTTGCTGAAATAATGGATAAGTTCGAGAAACTTTTGGAGTATGAGCACGGACAAAGTGGTTGTCTTTCAATGGCAACATAATATCGTTCTCAAAGATAACTCTGTCTTAGGTGTGGATGCAATTAAGCTCTCAAAAATGTTGTGAACTCAGAGTCTAAGGCCCAAGGGCGTCCATTCTGCCCCACAGACTTAGACAAAAAAAAATTTCAAGAATTAAGAAAAAAGCTCACTCCTACATACAAATCATAGAATCCCTCTAGTGGGATGTGAAAGACAAATTTCTAAATTTTGAGTTCAATTAAATAAAATATAATTTTAAATCATAAAACGACGTCCACCACACTTAGGAATCTTCTGCGCTACTGCAGCGAACATTTGTTGGCTCATAACTTGTCTATCTTTCATCCGATCTTAGCAATTCTTTGTCGGGTCGATGAGTAGTCTTGATTACAAAATATGCCTGGAAGGAAAAAACCGTTTATCTTTATAGCTGTGGGAGATATGAGGGTTTTTCCAAATTGCGGGGGCGGGAAGGGGCAAGTCAAAAATTGAAAATAAAGTTGATCTGCTTGCAAGTACATATAAGAAGTTTCTGTCCCTTGCAGGTTGAACCTCTATCGCTTTCCATCTCTGAGATATGTTTGTTCATACGGACAGACGGAAATGACTTCAACGACTCGGCTGTTGATGCTGATCATACTTTATAGAGTCAAAGAAGCTTCCTTTTTATGCCCTGTTCTCATATAAAATGGGAAAAGGGGGATAATGAAGTTGTGAAAATGTTTGTAACTGGGAGAAGAAAACATTTCCGACCCAATAAAGTATATATATTCTTGATCAGCGTCAAAAGCCGAGTTGATATGGCCATGTCCGTCTGTCTTTAAAAACGATCTCAGAGACGAGCCAGGGTGTGGCTCAGTGGCTAGTGTGCCCGACCGCTGTGCAAGAGGCGTGGTTTCGATCCCGCCTCGGAACACCCAATGGAAAAATTTTTCCATGATTAAACTTACACCCGGTCACCCCTCACAGGTGTATACCATACCCATTACAAGATTGTTTTCGATTTAGAAAATTTACCCCCCTTTCCCCTATAACCGCAAAAAACGGTCTGTCTATCTATATGAACGCGTCGATCTCAGAGACGATAGAGCCACAGATTTCATTAAAGTAGGTGAATGCCATACCCATAAGTTGGTTTTCAATTTGGAAAATGTACCCCCATTTTCCCTATAACCGCAAAAAAACTGCCTATCTATATGAACGCGTATATCTCAGAGACTATAAGAGATAGAGGCCCTCCACCATTTAACCGCAAAAAACTGTCAAAGACCTAATTATACTCTGTACCAGAGGTACACAGAGTATATAAGGTTCGTGTAAAAGTATGTAACAGGCAGAAGAAAGCATCTCCGACCCTATAAAGTATATATATGCTTGATCAGCATCAATAGCCGAGTCGATCTAGCCTTGTCCGTCTGTCCGTCCGTCTGTCTGTCCGTATGAACAAACAGATCTCGGAGATGGTAACAGATAGAGGTTTGCAATGAATGGGACAAAAACTTCTTATACTTTCAGGCAGATGGAGTTTATTTTCAATCTTTGCCACGCTCGCTTCCGTCCCCCGCAATTTGGAAAAACCTCATATCTCCGGCAGTTGTGTAGATAGAAGGAATGGTAAAGTTCGGATGAACGATAGTCGAGTTATATGGAAAACAAACAATTATGGGCAGCACCGGACGCAACGGTGATAGGCAGCACTTCACAGGTACAGAGGATGTTATAGTCGGGCTTGCCCGACTTTCTTTCTTGTTTGACTTATATTTTAGTTAGAGCCTTGTGACTTAATATGTATCAAGAAAAACTGAAGTTATGTATGAAACGATTTTGCTCTATGGAGCGGGGTTACAGCATCGTCAGCTGCCAAAACACATAAAATGAAGGGAACAGAGTATTTCGGAGTCGGGGCACTCGACTTTAGCTCCCTGTCTTGTTGTTTTTATATATTTACGTTTACACAAACTTAATATACAATGTGTACCTATGGGAAGTAGCCTGGGAAATCTAATCAGGGCTGTTCCAAATCGAGTTGGTTGCTGTCAAAACGTGTGCTGTAGAGTCACCGGAATTAAAAGTAAATGCTATTTAAAGCATTAAAATAATTCCCCAAAATTATTAACTAAAAATTCGAAATTAGTTGAACATTTTTAAGATCGTTTAACATCATTTCTTAAACTGCTGTCGCCAGCTTTTGTAGAAATTAGCAATGAAAAAGCTTCTTAAACTGCCGTTCGGATTCAGCGTTCAACTGTAGGTCCCTTTCTCTTGTGCGAAAATTAGAAGCACACAAGCCAAGAGATAGAGAGGAGCTCGGCTTTGGCCCTTTGGACTTTGTGTCATACCATTTTACAATTTTACAATGTAATATCTAATTACTGGTTTAAATGAAAATAAATGGTTTTAAAGGGTAAATAAGAGCTTGGCAAATTTAATTATTGAGATTATGAAAACTCTGGCTGCTGTCGGTATACACAAACACATGCGCAGGCCAGCTGTTTCCGAAACCGAGTTCGAAAAGTCAAAACGTAAACAAATCGTTCGGAATTAGGAACATCAAATAGTTAAACGTTCGTTTTCGTTTCGTTTTTATACCCTTGCAAAGGGTATTATAAAATTGTGCGGATGTTTGTAACGCATAGAAGGAAGCATCTCCGACCACATAAAGTATATATAATCTTGATCAGCATGACGAGCTGAGTTGACTTAGCCTTGTCCGTCTGTGCGTCAGTCCTTCTGTCCGTATGTCCGTCTGTTTCTATGCTATCTCCTCCGTCAATTTTAAAGCTATCCTCACCAAACTTTGCACGAAGTCTTTTGGTACAAATACGCTGCACATTTGTCGGAACCGGCCGGATCGGATGACTATAGCATATAGCTGCCATAGGAACGATCGGTTGAAAAACTAGTCTTAGAGAAAAAAAACTTTTTTGTTTTTAAAGGAAATGCGTCCAAAGTACGTATTTCTTAGTTTACTATCCCTTCCCATGATTTCACTAAGTTTGGTCGAAATCGGATGTCTATAGCATATAGCTCCCATAGGAACGATCGGTCGATAAACTAGTTCTAGCGAAAATTTTTTTTTTTTTTAATGAAAACGTCCTTATCATTGGCATACACTTATTTTATATACATTTACATAATTCTTCAAAGTTTGGTCGAAATCGGATGACTATAGCATATAGCTCCCATAGGAATGATCGGTCGAAAAACTAGTTCGAGTGAAGAAAACTTTTTTGTTTTTAATGAAAACGTCCTTTTTATTGGCATACACTTATTTTATATACTTTGGACACATTTCTGTAAAGTTTTATCAAAATCGGATGACTATAGCATATAGCTACAGTATGAATGATCGGTCGAAAAAGAAGTTCTAGTGAGAAAAACTTTTTGTTTTAAATGGGATCGCCTCCAAATTTCGCAATTAACAGTGTATTATGCTTTTCCATGATTTAACCAAGTTTAATCGAAATCAGACATCTTTATAGTATAGATCCCATAGAAAAGTAATGTCCAAAAAGTAGTCTTAGAAAAACTTTTTTGTTTTCAATGGAAGCTGCAAGGGTATACAAAACTTTCCCCTATTTTAAATTTTTGAAAACCTTCCTAATTCGGAACAGTCCTGAATAAATAATCTTACATTTAAACACATCTCGTATATTGTATTGCTACTAAATGTACCATATAATATCAAACTTCAACAATGAATGTTTTTCTGTTCTTTGGCAATAAATACATAATCAGCTCCGTTATGGGGTTCGCACCTTTTTAACTAAATTCCAAATTCAAGCAGTTGATTCTGAGAACACATTGCCCCAATCGAAATACGCAGGAAATTTCCAAATACTAACCTGATCTAATGAGGTGTAAAACACCTGACAGTTAAACCATATAATTAAAGGTGTTTAGACTAATTCTGCCTCTCATTTAACAGCTGTCTGATGTTAATGATGGAAAACATGGTGTTAACTACTTAGTACCACAGACACCAGTTGGAGACGGCGGCCTATCACCTTGAACCGACAATATGTAGGTAGACAGGAGCATATAAACACATATAAATGTATGTTTGTGTGTGTATATTGATATGCTGTTGCTTGGTCATATTTGTGTCTGTGTGCACTTACGTGCTCTGCTCGATTCGAAGATGTACATGCATACAAGAAAGTGTGTATGTATTTACCTTGAGATCGCCCTTTTCTAACACCTTTTCTGCAGTTCGATTGGCGTGCCGCTGAGTTGTCGGCAAGTAAAAAGTGAACTAATGTGTGCCCCTCGATTATTTAAAGCCAATATCTCTAATTACGGTTCTGACACCTAGCACAGCAGTTATCTTTTTAAATTTATGGGATTCACTGACTATGACTAAAGGCATTGTTCGCAATTATACGACAGGTGGTTCAAAAGCAGACCAACCTTAGAATGATAGCATGTGCATATGTATGTAGATGTAGGCTTACGTAAACACAGCTCCAGGGTGGTAAAACAGTAGTCCTAAAAAGTCAGTTATGAGAGTAATTTTAAAAGTCTGAAATCTTAAAAAAATTGGGAACTGGGTTGACTTGAAATGTAGTTTTGAGCTCATTTTTATGAACTGGGCCTTTATGAATAAACAAGCAGTATGTGCGAAGCTCAATCCCAAATTAAGCTCATCGGAAATTTCACTCAACACAACACACTGTTAAACAAGCAGTATTCACACAAGCAAATTCAACACAATACAATTTAAGCTCAAACCCAAATTTTATAACATACAAATTTAACCCACATCAATTCAAAACAACACAAGTTAATCACAAGAAATTTCAGCATTTTAAATATTAACTTTAGTCAAATCAGTACTGAAAAAACTCGGAAATTAAATTTGATTTGATTTGGTAGCTCCCACCTCTGCCCAGTGGGCCAGATTTCAGATTGGGCGGCATAAAACATCAAGTGTATTCAAATAAGGCAAAGTTGTACAACAATCCGACCACGCCCACCCTTACCTCCCACATTAGATTAAGGCCCTCTTCTGGTGTAGGCGGCTGAGTTTTACCTAGTTTTTAAAACTTATGGAAAGAAATCGAGATAGAATTGTAATTCTGTTTTTATACCCTTGCAGAGGGTATTATAAAATTTTGCAGATGTTTGTAACGCATTGAAGGAAGCATCTCCGACCACATAAAGTATATATATTCTTGATCAGCATGACGAGCTGAGTTGATTTAGCCTTGTCTGTTTGTCCGTCTGTCTGTTTCTATGCTATCTCCTCACCAAACTTTGCACGAAGTCTCTGGTACATATACGCTGCAAATTTGTCGAAACCGGCTGGATCGGATGACTATAGCATATAGCTGCCATAGGAACGATCGGTCAAAAAACTTGTCTTAGTGAGAAAAACTTTTTTGTTTTTAATGGAAACGCCTCCAAAGTATGTAATTCTTAGTTTACTATCCTTTCCCATGATTTCACTAAGTTTAATCGAAATCGGATGACCATAGCATATAGCTGCCATAGGAATAATCGGTCGAAAAACTAGTTCTAGTGAGAAAATCTTTTTTGGTTTTAATGAAAACGTCCTTATCATTGGCATACACTTAGTTTATATACTTTTACACAATTCTACAAAGTTTGGTCGAAATCGGATGACTATAACATATAGCTCCCATAGGAACGATCGGTCGAAAAACTAGTTTTTGTGAGAAAAACTTTTTCGTTTTTAATGAAAATGTCCTTATCATTGGCATACACCCATTTTATATACTTTTACACAATTCTACAAAGTTTGGTCGAAATCGGATGACAATAACATATAGCTCCCATAGGAACGATCAGTCGAAAAACTAGTTCTAGTGAGAAAAACTTTTTTGTTTTTAATGAAAACGTCCTTTTTATTGGCATATTCTTATTTTTTATACTTAAACACACTTCTACAAAGTTTTTTCAAAATCGGATGACTATAGCATATAGCTGCAGTTTGAATGATCGGTCGAAATAGAAGTTCTAGTGAGAAAAACTTTTTAGCTTTATAAGGGATCGCCTCCAAATTTCGTTATTAACAGTGTATTATGCTTTTCCATGATTTCACCAAGTTTGGTCGAAATTAGACATCTATGTAGTATAGATCCTATAGAAAAGTTAGGTCCAAAAAGAAGTATTAGTTAGTAAAACTTTTTTGTTTTCAATGGAAGCTGCAAGGGTATACAAAACTTCGGCCGAGCCGAAGTTAACTTCCCCTATTTTTTGTATTTGGCTTAACTATTCATAACAAAAAATACAAAATTAAAATGTTCTCGACCTCCAAAGTAGGGTCTTCTAAATGAAGGTGAATTGATGTTAAGCAGCTTTCCGGGAGTCACTATTATCAGAAAGCAAGACGGAAAACGGGAAATTTGCAGGTATGAAATTGCAAGTATGGGCCGGAAACAGAATCATAAAAAAAAAATTTTTTGCCTTGAATGTTCCAACATTTCAAGCGTTATTTGCAACCTTTTTTTCGAACAAATCTCAAAGTTATTAATTTTTGTGACAATTTTAATTCTTTTCTCCGTGCTCACTGCATGCTTCTTAAGATGCTCAAAAATCCAGCTTGAAATTGCACGGGCATTTCGGTTGTTTTCATTCCATACATTTAACAGCGTTGCATGGCTGAAGTCAAACTCACCTGCAAATATCAAGAGAATGTGCGCAAAGCCGCAAAATGCATTAATAACACGATGAGAAATACACTTTAAGGTCAAACTCTACATATTTACTTTTTGTCAGAAAGTTAGTTTACACTCCACAATTCACGGTCCCGTTGGTTAAGTTTTTTCTACATAAGGACATAACAAAACGGTAAACAGAAAAAACATTTAACAAGAACAACACTCAACTTGTTTCAGTATTCACATCCTACACAACTTTACCTTTAATTTTCATATTTTAGATTCAATTTTTACTCACAGGTGATAAATTGGCACAAGCTTAAAGTTGAGTAACCGTTTCTCGTTTTTTTTAACACAACAAGCAGCTGACCGAACACTTGACTTTGCAGCCCTGTTTAAAATCCAGGGCTGCACTAATATCAAAACGCTTAGTGGATTTAATATGCCTAATGTATGTTCTTCAAGAATATTTGATCAAAATCACGATTTGTTTCCATAAATATTTTGAATTTATGCCGCCCAAACTGAAATCTGGCCCAATGTGCTCTGATAGGTTGGCATTCTTTTTAATTTTGTACACATACTAATAAAGGAATCTTAAACTTTTTATATGAGCATATCGCCCACAAGCAACAAAACGAAATACTCCCGAATTTATTTTCGAAAATCCGCCAAATTTCCGTCCGTCTGCAGCCGACTCAAGTGGAAGTAATCTGTATTTTACTACCCATCACCCCGTTTTGTTGCCACGCCCACTAACCGTTGTGCCTCTTCCCATTGATTCAAGAGCAATGCCCTAATACTGGGTCGTTTTCTAACTAATTTCGATTGATGACCACAGCTGATCTTATTGAATTTGTTCGCTGCCAACTTCACACTTAACCGCTTTACCGTGATATATTTGAACATCTGATATAGTAAGGCTTGTTTGTAAACAAATTTGTTAAATTTTTTGGATTATTTTTTGTTTGGTGCCCTATCGAAGATGGAAGATCGAAAACAGCATTTCGGCATATTTTACTGTGTTACTATCAAAAGGGTAAACGCGCAGTTCTAGCAAGGCAAAAATTTTGTGATGTTTACGCACAAAATGTGTTCACCGAACGTCAATGCCAAAATTGGCTTGCCAAATTTCATTCCGGCAATTTCGATCTTGATGATGCACCACGTCCTGGAAGGCCCCTTGAAGCCGATGTGGATAAAATAAAGTCGTTGGTCGATGCAAATCGTCGAATAACAACTCAAGAGATTGCTGAATGATTAAATTTGTCTAGCGCGACCGTTTACAAGCACATAAAACGCCTAGGATTAATATCAAAGCTAACATATGGGTTCCTCATGTTCTTACAGAACGAAATTTGCTTCGTCGCATACCTCATACAAATTTGATGACTCGCCAAAAGCTTTTGCAGGTTGA
Organism: Lordiphosa collinella; assembly: GCA_018904265.1. Taxonomy (NCBI): domain Eukaryota; kingdom Metazoa; phylum Arthropoda; class Insecta; order Diptera; family Drosophilidae; genus Lordiphosa; species Lordiphosa collinella. The sequence goes on from JAEIFV010000677.1 coordinate 51,293, forward strand.
ATGGTATGTACTACGACACTCACCATATTCTCCAGACTTGGCATCTTCGAAATTTTACTTGTTCTGGTCTCTGCAAAATTTTTTGGATGGGAGCACCTTCACCTCAAATCAGGACGTTAAGATCCAATTGGTCCAGTTTTTTGCCTGCAAGGATCAAACATTTTATGAGCGTGGTATCAATCTCTTGCCCGAAAGATGGCAAAAAGAATTGGATCAAAATGGAGAATATTTAATTTCATAAAATGTTTTACACAATAGAAAAATTCGTGTTCAAATTGCACTAAAAAAACGAAGTTACTTAGTGAACGACCCTATAGAAGTCCAAGGCCTATTTTTGGTTGGAATGAGGGAAAGGAACTGCTTCAGTTACATGAAACCAATCCCCCTTCCTCTCTTTTTTCAAATGGATCCTATTTCCAATAATCCCGATTACTAAACATGTCTTAAGGGTATGAACCAAGCGGTGACGGGAAAGAGTTTGGCTAAAATTTTAAATAAGATTTATCTGTCTGCAAGCACACGAAGATTATGTTAACTTAAAATTGTTGTCTTTATATGAATTTTTTTGAACCAACTTAAACATTTTTTTTAAGAATTCCAGAGCAGAATTCAATTTGAGTGGGATTTTTAAAAACAACGAATCTTCTAATTTTGTACAAGTTAACTATTAAGTAACTCTGGAGCCCCAACTCGTCGCCTTTAAACTGAACCCGGTTGGAGTGCTGTTTCAACCAGTTGCGCCATCACTCACTCTGGCTGTTACACGGCTGAAATAATATATTTTTGGCAGATCACATGAATAAGACCGCCTGTAATTCTTAAGTTGAAATTCCGTACTATGGGAATATAAAAGAAGTAACTTATATTCTGTGTTTCAAAGCTTTTATTTAATAATTTTAATAAATTTAATAAAAAAGGGGCAGTATAAAATCTTATATGTGTAAAAAAATAAGGATTTTTGGACCAAAATTTTTACGTATTCCGAACTAAAAGATATGAGTAAAATTCGGGAAACTATTCTCATCATGATTTCAGATGATTATATAGACGCATTTATAAAATGTCAAACAAGCAATCGCTAGTAAAAATCAGTAAAACAACGGGCAAGCTATCAACTTTAAAGTTTGTTCGTCTGAAGAAATACGAAAATCTGTTACAGTTTTCCGTTAGGGTTTTATGACAGAAACGGTGCTGCAACATTGTTTGCGGTGAAGGCGAGGTCTTAATCGCAATGCTTATGCTTCACTAAAATTACGTCAAAAACTGCGAGCAAAGTTTGATTTGTAGGTCATAAACTGTTTGATTTAAAAACTTGGCTGCTTGCCTTTTCGAAAAATCTTCAATTAAAATATACTAGTTCACAAAAACAAATAAATTTAATTACCTACTATACTTCCGCTAGAATTTTTATACCCATTAGTGTAAAAAGGGATTTCTTAAGACGTGCAAGTGTATGTAACAGGCAGAAAGAAGCATCTTCGACCCCATTAAGTATATATGGGGCGTTCCAAACAAAAAAAATATTTTCTGAGATGATGTCTTCGAATTGGATGAAAATTGGACCAAAGGAAGCTTATTATGAGAAAAGCTTAACCCCCCAATTTTTTTACAAATGTTCAGGTTTCAAAAGCGCTTCTGAAAATAATATTTTTTTTGGAAGCTTATTTTGTATTTATCGGATCTTCTCTTAATGAGACTAACAATAATTTTTCAAATCTTAATCTAGAAACTATTTTATAAACCATCCCCTGTTGGAGATAGTTTGTGTTCTGCGGCCCTTCAAGTCAGTCGCTGGGTTGGTAGGTCATTTCTCCTGAGACGAGAATGCGTTGCTAGCATGGAAAGAGATTTTGCAAGTTGATTTAGGTGGGTAAGAAGCTTCTCAGAATATTTTTGTTTAAGTTGCTCTATTTCAGTTTCGACCAATGGAATGCTGAGGTCGTTGTGGATACACTCATTGCGAATGTACCATGGCGCTCCAGTGATGGTTCTGAGAATTCTTGATTGTGATCTTTGGATGATGTCCACACTGCTCGCACAGGGATTTCCCCATTACTGCGAGCCATACGTCCAGACAGGCTTTATGATGCTTTTGTACAGTAAAGTAAAAAGTAAAATCTGCTTGTCAAGATGACAACAGCCCCGAGGGGCCAAAGCCGAGCCTCTCTCAATCTCTTGGCTTGTGCGCTTCTAATTTTAGCACAAGAGAAAGGGACCTACAGTTTAACGCCGAATCCGAACGGCAGTTTTTGAGAGGCTTTTCATGGCTAATTACTGCAGTGCTGGCGCCAACAGCAAGAGGTGTGGCCGGGTGTAAAGTTTTATTCAAAGAAAAAAACTTTTCATTAGATGTTCCGAGGCGGGATCGAACCCACGACCTCATGCTCAGCAGTCGCGCACACTAACCACTGAGCCACTCCGGCTTTTGTACAGTAGGACTTTTATTATTATTATTATAAAGAAATTATCGCGAAATTACAAATTGCGCGTAACTTAGAACTAAGCTATAGCAACTATGGCCTTAAGCTTAGTAGGACTTTATATTCCAGTTTAAGAGGGGAACGGGAGTTGATTAGCCAGTGAAGGCTGCTGGCCTTTAGCTTGATTTGAAGCTTTTTCGACTCTATGGTTTTGCGCCATGTGAGCCTTCTATCGAGGTGCACACCTAGGTATACAACATCGTTTGATTGCGGGATCTGGGTTGCATTTAAGGATAGCTGGGGACAGGTGCTTCTGTTGTGTGTGAACGTCATATGTTTACACTTTTGCTCGTTGATTTTTATGCGCCAGTTGGCCAGCCACTCTTCCACTTTAGCTAGGTGGCTTGCCAGCAGACTTGTTGCGTTAATTGGACATCGTGATCTGCTTAGTATTGCCGTATCATCCGCAAAAGTACTTATTGTAAGTAGAGGGTCTGTTGGTATGTCGGCAGTGTAGATTACATATAGGAGTCGGCAGTGTATATTACATATAGGAGATAGGAAATAATATTGAAAAAAAATTTTTTTTTCAACATTTCTTTGCAAAAAAATTGATTTCTTCAAAAGACTTAGCCTAGCAAAAAAGACCCATTCTTCAAAAATGTTGAAAAAATATATGTAATAGCCGCATCTTTTTCAAACATTTTGAGTGTCTGAAAATGTCGGTAGCTTGAAAATTGAAGACGCTCAAGTAATCTCAAATAAATCAACATGGAAAATTTGGAAAAAATTGCTAATAAATTAAATTTTTGGTTCTTAATTTGCCCAAACAACTTTTTGAAGCTATTGAATTAAATTTAAGAACCTGAAAAGAACGCTTTGGCTTTTAAGCATACAGAAACTGATCTAGCAAAGAACTTAAATACGGTTGACCTCCAAAGAGTTTAGCCGCGTAGCCCTCGGCTGCATTCGACAGGGTAAGTTGTCGCAGTACACCCAGAAATAAGTAGAACGAATAAGTACGAACGCTCTTGAAAAAATTTATTCATTCTTGAATTTTTAAAAATTTCGCGCTTAAAATCGAGCTAAATTCGTTCTGTTTGGTGTTTTTAGGAGAGGAGGGTGAGGAAAACAAACTGAGAGAGGAGAGCAAGCACATTTGAGAACCCGCTCTCACCGCTTTTTTGGGAAGAGGGGTGTGTGGGAAACAATCGAGTGAAGAGCGCTCCCAGTCAGTTTATAACAGCGTTCCCCAGCCATGCCCCGGGGGGCCGAACACATTCGACGATTCAAGCCGAATGCGTGCCGAAGCAAAGCCTCAAAGTGTGTTAGAGAGAGACAGAGAGAGGCAGAGAGCCTCTCTTCTTGGGGAACCCTGGTTTATAATATAAATTTGGACGATGCTCAATGCATCCTACATGTGGTGCTGTTGTCGAGGCGGTGGTGTCTGTGAGTGCAGTCTTTCGAGGTCCTGAGCTCGAGTCGCAGTAAAGCAGGGACCGTAACGGTTATAATTTTAAAAATAAAAATTGTAGAATAACCATTATTTTTTGATTTTTATCAAAAAATTGAAAAATAACTCTTATTTTTGATTTAAAAAAAAAATTACAAAATAATAATTAAATTTCAATTTTTATTTAAAACTCATAATGTAACGCTTATTTTCAATTTTTATAATAAAAAATGAAAATAAAAATTATTTTTAAATTTTTATAAAAAAATCGAAAAATAAAGATTATTTTTCAATTTTTATTATAAAAATTGAAAATAAGAATTGAATGTAAATAACTTTAGAACCGGGTGGAGTATTACCAAAATTTAAAAACATTCATGATGTGTGGATCAATACCTTTCATATGATACATCGCATGTCCTGAAAGGACCAGCATTAGGGATCCTTATGGTTTAACTTCATGTGAGCAAAAAAATTAACAAATCGGTGGCAAGCAACCGGGTATGTGTTTCGAAAAGTGACTTATATATATAAAGGACTCGTGGAGACACCACCCCCTCCCCCATCCCTCTTACCCCATGAAGCTGTAAAATTTAATTCATGATATTCGTCATAATTATAAGCAGGGATGCAATTCGGTTCTGGACCCACCCTTACTCGAACCGCTAATGCTAGACGATTAGCCAAACCTCAAAACGTACCGCCACCCCTCCAGAAATGCCGAACCTTTCTTGGAAGTTGCTCATTAAGTTCTCCTGAAGATCAATTGGCTTAGGCGCTTGATGGGACAAGGACGCTACGATGACGTACACTGTGCGGACGGCCTGAGTTACAGGAACGATCGGTCGACAAACTAGTTTTAGTATCCATTTGGGTGTTAGCTATAACAGACTATTAAAAACAAAATCACTTAATGTTTTAACTGCCAAGTATTCGGCCACTGCTCCAGTCGTTGTGCAGTGAGAAGCCTACCGCCCGTCTATGTACATTTTTTGTTTCCGCTGAGCCGAAAAAAAGAAAAAATAAAAGAAAAATTTTTTAACGGGGATTCGAACCATCAACCCAAGTATGTAAGGCGGCATACCTAACCACTCAGCCAACTTATATTTTAAAACCCGAGCAGTTAAACTTTAATATATGTATCTTTGAAAGGGTTACAAAACCGAAAATTGGTATCCAATGTCTGCAACCTGGAACATTCGCTTTTTTTCACATGCGTCATCTATAATATCTATAAGTCATTGATATGTCACTTTTTTGCTTGCAATCGATTTGTTTATTTTTTTTTGCTCACATGAAGTTAAACCATAAGGATCCTTAATGCTGGTCCTTTCAGGACATGCGATATATCATATGAAAGGTATTGATCCACACAGCATGAATGTTTTTAAATTTTGGTGATACTCCACCCGGCTCTAAAGATATTTACATTCAATTTTTATTTTCAATTTTTATTATAAATTGAATCTTTATTTTTAGATTTTTTTATAAAAATTGAAAAATAATTTTTATTTTTAATTTTTATTATAAAAATTGGAAATAAGCGTTACATTATGATTTTTAAATAAAAATTGAAATTTAATTATTATTTTGTAATTTATTTTTTTAAAATCAAAAATAAGAATTAAAATTAATTTTTATAATAAAAATTAAAAATAAAGGTTTATCCTGCCAACAGAATCCTGGACCCTGAATTAGTATATCTAAGATATTTCCATTCTTCTAAATTATTTTTTTAAGGTTCAATTTTTATAAACTCATAACTCTTATTTGCAAACCCTGCAGTAAAGGTAAGTAAAAAATAAAATAAAAATAATTCACAGTACCAGCTTGACACATTTTGAGAACTGGTCGAATAATACGAGAAGGTAAGTGCTTCCTAGCTTGGATCTGGGTAGTGGTCCTATGAAATCAGCGCACAGATTGACGAAAGGCTCCTGTGCCCGCCGAGTTAACATTTTTCCCGCCTGTTTCATCTGCACTACTATGAACTTCTGGCACTGCAAACGAGGGATTAATACCGAAAAGATTTTCGGTTCCAATACAGGTACCGCACAGTGGACGAAATGCCCAATCTGGCGAGAAAAAATGAATAGCAAGTCCAAACAAACAGGTATCGCGATAAAATTTTAAACTAAAGCTTAAGCTTTAAGAGTAAATGTTTACTTAGAGGTAATCCGCACCAAAAATTCTGAAAGTTTTTTCCTCAATGGACCGCGAATTATGATGAATTAACGTGCAGAAATTAATTAGCGATCGACCATGGTTTTTTTAATTGAATTTCAAAGTTTTTGTTTTTGCCCTTACAAATACATGCTTGATCAAATACGCTTTCCAAATACTGTTTGTTTTTGCAAATAAATATTTAGAAAATATTCTTTACATGCGACTAAGATGTACGATTGTTTGAATTTGAGTGCGAAAGTGAGGAAAACTCGATATCCGTTGGATCTGTTATGAACTCTTTTCCATTCCCCTTTTTGAGAATAAGTTTCTGGAGTTTCTCCAGGAGGACTACTTCTCTTATGCTCCAGAATTGCGGTGTAAGTGGTGTCTCCAAAAGGCGAGCATAGACCACATTCGTATTTTTCGTCGACATGCTACACCTCCACACGCCCTCACCTGAATCATTAGCATTCCCCGCATTGGTCGGACAAGGAATCACTATATTGGCCAACTGGTCAAATTTATATTTCATAAGAATGTATATGGAGTTTTTATAGTCATAAGAAATATCTATTGCGCCCTCAAAAATCCACGAGATATTCTTGGCTATTGAATTATTATTAATTAGTTATTATTAATTAGTATTATTAGGTTAAGAGTTGGGTAGGCGAAATGATTTTTGTTTAAGTCACGCGTTTTTTTGTCGAGGATGATTTGTACGACGTTGAAGACATTGATTTAGCGCCACAGGCGAAATTTTTTTAAAAATCGCGCGATTATAACTAGGTTTCTTGACTAACATTCTGCGAACACTATAGCATTACAGTACATTATATCGGTATTATAGGGGCTTCCGACTGTATTCGATTTCTACTCCTCCATTTGTAAAGTAAGTAAAATGGCTTGTCTAGTTGACACAGCCCCAAGGCTTGTTACGTTGACACAGCCCCAAAGGGCCAAAGCCGAGCTTCTCTCAATCTCATGGCTTGTGCGCTTGTAATTTTCGCACAAGAGAAAGGGACCTACAGTTTAACGCCGAATCCGAACGGCAGCTTGAGAAGCTTTTCATGGCTAATTACTACAAAGTTGGCGCCAACAGCAGAGAGGGGTGACCGTGTGAAAAGTTTATTCAAAGAAAAAACCAGGGATTGCAAATAAGAGTTATGAGTTTATAAAAATTGAACCTTAAAAAAATAATTTAGAAGAATGGAAATATCTTAGATATACTAATTAAGGGTCCAGGATTCTGTTGGCAGGATAAACCTTTATTTTTAATTTTTATTATAAAAATTAATTTTAACTCTTATTTTTGATTTTAAAAAAATAAATTACAAAATAATAATTAAATTTCAATTTTTATTTAAAAATCATAATGTAACGCTTATTTTCAATTTTTATAATAAAAATTAAAAATAAAAATTATTTTTCAATTTTTATAAAAAAATCGAAAAATAAAGATTATTTTTCAATTTTTATTATAAAAAATGAAAATAAAAATTGAATGTAAATATCTTTAAAACCGGGTGGAGTATCACCAAAATCTAAAAACATTCATGATGTGTGGATCAATACCTTTCATCTGATACATCGCATGTCCTGAAAACACCAGCATTAAGTATCCTTATGGTTTAACTTCATGTGAGCAAAAAAAAATTAACAAATCGGTGGCAAGCAAAAAAGTGACATATCAAAGACTTATAGATATTATAGATGACGCATGTGAAAAAAAGCGAATGTTCCAGGTTGCAGATTTTCGCTTTTGTAACCCTTTCAAAGATACATATATTAAAGTTTAACTGCTCGGATATTAAAATATAAGTTGGCTGAGTGGTTAGGTATGCCGCCAAGTCCCCGTTAAAAATTTTTTTTTTCAATTTTTCGGCTCAGCGGAAACGAAAAATGTACATAGACGGGCGGTAGGTTTCTCACTGCACAACGACTGGAGCAGTGGCCGAATATTTGGCAATTATAACATTAAGTGATTTTGTTTTTAATAGTCTGTTATAGCTAACACCCAAATGGATACTAAAACTAGTTTGTCGACCGATTGTTCCTGTAACTTAGGCCGTCCGCACAGGGTACGTGTCGTCATCGTAGCGTCCTTGTCACATCAAGCGCCTAAGCCAATTGATCTTCAGGAGAACTTAATGAGCAAGGTTCAGCATTTCTGGAGGGGCGCCGGTACGTTTAGAGGTTTGGTTAATCGTCTAGCATTAGCTGTTCGGGTAAGGGTTGGCTCAGAACCGAATTGCACCCCTGCTTATAATTTTGACGAATTTCATGAATTTAATTTTACAGCTTGATGGGGTAAGAGGGATGGGGGAGGGGGTGGTGTCTCCACGAGTCCTTTATATATATAAGTCACTTTTCGAAATACATACCCCGGTTGCTTGCCACCGATTTGTTAATTTTTTTTTGCTCACATGAAGTTATACCTTAAGGATCCTTAATGTTGGTCCTTTCAGGACATGTGATGTATCATATGAAAGGTATTGAGCCACACATCATGAATGTTTTTAAATTTTGGTAATACTCCACCCGGTTCTAAAGATATTTACATTCAATTTTTATTTTCAATTTTTATAATTCAAATTGAAAAATAATCTTTATTTTTCGATTTTTTTATAAAAATTGAAAAATAATTTTTATTTTCAATTTTTATTATAAAAATTGAAAATAAGCGTTACATTATGAGTTTTAAATAAAAATTGAAATTTAATTATTATTTTGTAATTTTATTTTTTAAATCAAAAATAAAAGTTATTTTTCAATTTTTTGATAAAAATCAAAAAATAATGGTTATTGTACAATTTTTATTTTAAAAATTATAACCGTTACGGTCCCTGGAAAAAACTTTTCATTAGATGTTCCGAGGCGGGATCGAACCCACGACCTCTTGCACAGCGGTCGCGCACATTAGCCGCCGAGCCACCCGGCCACACATTTAGTCTCCTTCTCCATTTAGTCATTCTTTATGGCGTTGCTTAAACACTTGTAAAGTTATGTTGCAACTATTCCACTTCCCAACCAATTTACCGACAAAAGATCTTAAGTTTACTACAAACGTATTGTACATCTTGCAAAAATTTATAGATTTGCATAATTTCCACACTGCAAACAGTGCACGTCTATAATGCCTGTATCCAGCACTGCGAAAAATTCTTGCCAGGAATTTGCTAATTATTCTGAGTTTGTGGAACCCAAGTAAAATATTTTGGCCAAGTTGGAACTTAAATAAATTTAAACAAAATTACGTTAAACCAATTTACGTTTACCATTGTAGATTTAATTTTAGTACGACGTGTCTAGTGGCTTATTATTGATTGAGCGGTCGGGTGTCATGACATCACACCTCGACATCAGCCACTTTGCACTCACAATTCGCTAAATTGGGACGATGCAGTGTGGCCCGGAAAGATCAATGGTTGGTAGCCAATTAAATAAAGTCTGTTATATTTGAATGCAAGATAAGAACAAAAGCTTAGCAGCCGGGTCAATCCCTTGGCAAAATGAATCTGCTGCATGTGTAGGAATAAGGGAGAATTAAACAATTACAAAACAGAAGCCGCTATTATTAATTTAATTAAGTTAAATCTTGTATTATATTTATATAAGCATTATCTAGCGTTTGCTTTGCTCTCCACCCCCCATTTGTCTCCGTCTATGCGCTCATCATATCCAAAATAATTGGCAACAATATATTCCTGAGCAGTGCAATAGCTGTTTGGATTGTGTGGATTTTGTTCAAGTTGCTGGATACACAAAAAACGGAATCGTAAACAGAAAATTCCTGGCACAATTTTTTTCATATGAACTTTGCCAGGAATTTTTTTATTTTGCGGATACCCGGCTTATGCCTAAAAATTTAATTAAATAGTAAATAGGCAAGTCTTGGCAGCTAATATTGGTCGTTTTACTTTAACAATGATCTAAACAATTAAAAAAATTCAAGTAGGAGCGGGATATTGCTAAATTCACAAAACGCACCCTCCAACAAACTGCCACATGGCCACTTAAACGACACAGCCCTAAGCGTTAAGATATAAGACGATTTACAAATAATTCACGTAATCACCGGCCACAAACACATTATTAGAACATAATTACAAACCTCTCAATTAAAAAGACAACTTCAGAGTGTATGTAGCCCCACTTGTTAATTTCTTATCAATATTTTTGCAAGCTCCACTAATAGGCGCCAAATATTTTATTCTGCCACTGCAGTAACATATGTTCGGTTTGAATGCTCACAGTTGTGAGAATATTGAACGCAAAACGAAGCGGTAAAAAAATAATGGTCAGTAAGGTATCGGTAATCGATTAAAAAAATTAGTTTGAAAGAATTCGAAAGTTGATATTTTGACTTTTTTTTGCGCCAGATTGCCCATTTCGCCCAGTGTGTACCGGTACGAACCGAAATGATTGATTCGGTAAAAGGTTCTATTTCGATTTTTAATTTATTTCTGTTTTCGGTTTCGATACGGTACCCAGTTTTTTATTTCGGTATACCGGTATAAGTAAAAAAATTTCAAAAATTGTTAAAAGTAAATTCTGAGATATGTCCAAATCTTTGTATTCCTTTGTAATATAAAGAAACAATATTAAACATAAAAGATTCAGTCGTTTGACATTTAAAGTAAAATTATAATCGCTCTCTCACATTTCGTATTATTTTACGAAGTGTAAGAGCTTATGAATATACATTATTTGAAATACTGTTTTTCGAATTTAATTTTGACTTTTATATATTATCGCAATAACATAACTGCATTCGATGTGGTTGGGTCCTTCTAAGCGGATGCACTATGAATTTCACGCCAGCGTAGCAGGAACAGAAAGCACATCTTTTGAAATCTCATACAATTCTGGGAACTTTGTGTGATTGATCAGCCACCGACTAAATTTAGCATTACGCTATACATTGGGTTGATAGAAAAGTACTGTTCTCAAAAATGGATTTCTCACGCCATTCTATTTCCTAAACGAGCGAATTGAAGAAATGTTGAAGATGTCTTATGATTTCTTCTTCGCGTTAAAACATCTGACCAAAATCACGATGCGCAAAGGTAAACAAAAAACCGAAACCGAACCGGTACCATCGTTCGGTATTGTACCGGTACTATCGGTTCCAATATTAACGGGAAGCGGTATTCGGTTCCGATAAAAAAAATTGGTATCGGTTCCTGTTCCGGTCCGTGACTTGAAACGGTTTATATCGGTTAACGGTTCCGGTACCGGTATTTATCCCTAAAAAGGTTGGCCAGTAGTAGCGCTGGCATATCCTCGCTATCGTTTTCCTGTAGTTCGCGTTGTCGATACTCCGCTCCGATGCACAATTTTCATGGTAGGTAGTCCTCTGTAGCCGACTTCTGTAGCCGAGTAATTCTCTTTAGCTGGTAGCAGTCGCCGGCTGACGTAGGCCACTACTCGTTCTCCATTCTCATTCTGTTTGGTAAGTATCCCTCCCACACCGTAGTCGCTTGCATCAGTCTGTAAAGACAACTTATTGTCGAAGTTTAGACTCGCCAGAACCGGGGCATCAGTAAGGAGAGTCTTCAGATCCTCGAAGGCTTGCTGCTGCTCCGTGCCCCATTGCCATCGTCGTCCTTTCTTTAATAATTGTGACATGGGTAAATCTATGGACGAGAAATTTGGTACAAAACGCCGGTACCATGAAGCAATTCCCATGCAACGTCGAAGTTCCTGCACGTTGTTCGGAGGCATGAGTCTCTGAAAGAACTGGCACTTCCTGCGGTTTAGCCGAAAGTTAGCGCCTCGTAGTCGCTTAAGTACTTCTCGCAAGTGGGCGACCTGCTCCTCCAATGTGGCCCCGATGACGATTATATCATCTAGATAAGCGAACGCCCGTTGGAAGGTTGCGGAGGCCGAGTGTAACCCAAATGGCATAACATTCCATTGAAAAAATCCACGGCCGTTTACAGAAAAGGCTGTGCACTCACGACTTTCTTCTGCCATCGGGATCTGCCAATATCCGCTTTTGAGATCCAATGTACTGATAATTAGGGCGTTTCGTAACCTTTCTAATATCGAGTTAATACGCGGCAATGGATATGCGTCCGGTATAGATCGGGCGTTAAGCAATCCGTGCACATCCGAGTATCTCCCGTCTTTTTCCCTACTAACACTATCGGAGCGAGGTGTGGACTCTTTAATGGTTTTTGGGTAATATCACTGTTTTATGGGGCGATCGTCACGCATGACGATAACGTATTCGGTTATTTTAGAAACCCCCGTTAAACTGTCGAACTTGCTAAGTTCCTCTTCTAAAAAGATACTCACCCACGCACTATGGTCCCAAATCCCAAAAAGCTGGCCCAAGTACCTAAAGTACTTGGCCGCTGAGCGAAAATCACAGAAAAGAATCTGCGATAGTTATCAATAATATCGAAAAACGGGGTTTTTTCGAAACTTCCTCCACTTAAACTCGCATAACAAATGAGTAAACAAAATTTATGTTTTTTTATTATTTCGAGCTTCAAGTATTATATTAAAGTATTTTTTCTGATATTAGATTTCGACTTTTGGCCAGCTTTTTGGGATTTGGGACCACTGTGCCACGGCTCTAGGGTTGATTCTGGGGTTACGACTATGGTGTGGGTTCTGCTGACGTTGACGGAAGTATTTACACCGGGATCCCCTGGTTCTAAAATTGGATTGGTGATGCTGCTTGCCTTTACGGGAGCGGTTTCTTTCGAAGGTTCTGTTTTTGTCATTGGGTTGGGTCTACTTGGGTTCGGCGGTAGTATTCGGAAAGGGTTGCGTCTGATCGCCTGCTCGTTCTTTGGTCCTAGCATACAAAACACTTCTTCTGTGTCTTCTCCTTGTTGTCTTCTGTGGGGACATCTACGGTCAGTGACTTGCTCCGTTTCTTGATGCTTCTCTATTCATGATGGGCTGGTTCATTATTGGGGTCTTCTGGGGTATCTTATTTCTACTAGTGACGGGCAGGGTAGTGGTAGTCAACATTGCTCCAATGGCTCCTAGGAAGTCTAAGCCGTGCAAGATGTTATCCACAACCGCGTGGAGTACTAACATTTGAACGTGTGCACTTGATGTTCCGAGCTGTATATCCACTGCTAGGGCTTGGGTTATTTTCTTTTGTGCTCCGTCTGCCCAGTCGATGGTGGTTCATAAATCCCGTTGATTAGCCCCGGATGTAATCTTTTGTGCTGCTTTCTCACTTATAAAGATCCGCGTCGCCCTTAAGTCCACAGTCGCCTTCCAGGAAAGGACCTCAAGTTTGACAGAAGATGCCAGTTGTAACGGCGGAGCGTACTAGGATGGCGTTTTACAATCAAACTCCCTAACCACCCTGGGAAAATTGAACAACTATTTCCATGAATTAGGAAAAATTAAAAATTTTTTCTGAAGATTGGTAAAAAAAAAATTTAAGAACAAAAAAAAAAGTTTTGAAACATTTCAGTTGAGTCTGGCTGTTGGCTCTGCCAACGCCTTTGACTGGAACTCGAACCCATGACTTTTGGTTTTAGCTGCCAAGTAGAGCTGGCCAAGTAGAGCTGGTTACAATCGATACATCGATGTTTTTTTAGATTCCAAAAATATCCATGTTTTCTTACCACTATCGATTGTTTTTCATTTTTTCTACTCTATTGGATAGGTTTATAGCAGCGCCGAACTCAAAAAAGGCAGCAACAGCTCTGGATTCTGAAATATAAAACGAATTGTCCGAGCATCCGCACACCTGACCTCAGGTTTGATGAAAATCGAAATTGATTAAGCATTTAAAACTGATTGCTCAAAGCCAAATCTATTTAATTCGCTCAAAAGAGAGGACCTGACTTGTACTGGCAAACATTAAACATCATTCAAGACTGAAGGATGAGCACTACGGTCGCACTAACGTATGCAGAAAACAGCTGGTTGGACTGCTTTGCTTGCAATTGTGAGGAAAATCTTACCTTCCACATGCTAAGCATTGTGAGGAGTACCTCCTCACAAGCCCCGGTACAGAAACAGCAACAGAGGCAGAGAAAGCCAGGCAGGCCCCGTTTGAAACGTGTAACGGGGTCAGGAATCACTCAGGCCCTGCTTGGAGCAGCGGAACGGGGCCTGCGGAGCAGCTATAAAAGGAGCGGCTGCTCAGAAGACGGGACAGTCGGGGAGTTCCGAGTGCGCGGAGAGGAAGTTATTATTGTGTACCTAAGTGCAAGCTAATGAGAACCGAGAAGGCAGAGTGACGGAATCTTGCGGGAAGTCGAAGCGATTGGCTGACGGTAATTTGCCAGGAGGTCAACGGTAGCCAGTGGGTAGTGCGAAAGTCCTGCGGGGCGGAGTGACTAGCACGTCGAAGGCGGACGTGGCACTAGGAACTGAGCGAGTACTTTGAAGTCGGTACGGGAGCAAGCGCGAGCGGGCGAACGGTCAAGTTAAGAACTGAAGTGTAATAAGAATTGTGATCTTAGCCTAAGGCTTATTACTAAGTGATTTATACCAACTCAAATATAAAATAAAGTACATTTACATCATTGTCTTCTTATTGTTGGCAATCCTTCAATATAAATTTGTTTAAGCGATCCCCGAGCACTCCTGAGCTACGCCCAGCTGCAAAGGTTCTTTACAGCTGGCGCCCAACGTGGGGCCCGAACCCACGAACCTGAGATTAAGAGTCTTATGCGCAGCCTTATGCTATGAGGCCTCCAGCCCGGGTCTGAAACCACCGGTGCCGGTTCCTCCGCCGGCTATAACATGGCCTCCGCTGGCTTGTTTTCTACCGCCCATTCCCCGTCCCAGATAGCTAGATAGTCCGTCGGGGACTCAGGGCTCGTGGGCTCCCAATCTCACGTGGATGTAGGCCCTTGAACGGCGACGACCGACCGGCCGTCGACCCTTACATGAAGCGTCTATGCTCAGCACGTCCTGGGTCCGACGCACCCACGTACGTCTCGGCGGGATGCGGCTGCCTCTCCGGCCAACGCCCAAAAACGGCAGTCGCCGCCTCGCCACGCCCCTTGTGACGTCTTGCACCCTCCTTGTTTTTCTCGAATAGACCGAGTTTCCGTTTTTCCCTCTATATAAAGCCCCGCTTCCCCACGCGACTGCGCAGCGATTAGGCCAGTTCACCGTTCATTTGCAAGATTTTTTGAAGAGAAAAACCCTGCAACGGTAAATCCTACTATCGCTATCACCTTCCCCCAGATGCAAGGAGTTGTAGGCTCTCTCTTCGCCACCTTTCTGTCTACAATGTTAGGGATCGACTCCTCGATACCCTGCAAACCTTTATTTCAATTAAAAAAATAACCCTTATTCTTTCTTTTAGCCTTTTCTTTTACATTTTCTTATTTTTAGCTTATTATAAGGGGGTTTTATTTGTTTATTTCGGTATTATCCCAACGCTACATATACACAAGTACTATAAATCAGTGCATTGGTCAAATCCTATGTTTGTCTTATGAGATGATTAGTTACTTTAAACTTGAATTGCGTTGCGTTCCCAATTGTCTTAATATTAAACGGCAGGTTATTCCAATAGCGAGCAGATTGAATAAAAAAGTGTTTTTCAGTGCTAGCCAAGCTTACACGCTGACATTATACTCTATCTTTTGGGGTTTCCTTTTTCTTTTTCAGGATATTATTCCTTTTCTCGCTTTGCTATATGTTTTTCTTTTCATTTTCAGGCTATTTTATGATTTTTAATCTTTTCCGACTATTTTCTTTTAGTTTTGTATAATCCCTCCCCTTTCCCGACTTCTTCTTCATCCAGATTTGCCGGTTTTGACCCGCTAACATGTGCAGATCTTATTTCCCGTTTCCCCTTTCTAGAAATTTACATATCACGGGGGATATTTAAAGCCTATAATCTGATAAGGACCCTCGTACCACGCCTTCGAGAGATGGTGCGTTTTGGTGTATACCTAGACGCCTACCACTGGTTTCCAGGCGCGTCTTCTGAGGTTATAATGCCGGGCCTGATCCTGTGCCGCCTTCTCCATATTTCTCCTTGCCACCTCGAAGATTTCTTGTAGTTTCTTCGCATTTTCTCCCGCATCCCTTCTCGCGTGACCGGTTCCGAGATTATTTTTATCGTTAAAGGCATTAGGCAACCATGGAAGGAAACTTCCTTGTACGAGAAAAGCAGGTGTGTATCCTGTTGACTCCGCCACAGTGGAATTGAATGCTAAAGTGAGTTCCGGTAGCAGCTTATCCCACCTCCTCTGACCGGAGCTTGCAAACTGAGCTATTATCGTTTTGACCGTCCTGTTTTCTCGTTCCGTTGGGTTCTCCTGAGGATTATATGGTGCAGTAAGTTGATGAGATATCGCCATCTCTTCCAAGAATCGATTAAACGCCTTACTCGTGAACTGTGCTCCATTGTCTGTTATTAGCACCTTTGGTCCTCCGAACCGCGCCAAGATTCGTTCCCTGAACGCTTTTTGCAAGGCCACCGCCGTTGCCGTTCTTAGAGCTACTAGTTTTTGTCCATTTCGGAAATCGATCGATCAGTACTAGTAACACCGAGTTCCCATGCTTCGATCGAGGCAATGGCCCTACAAAATCTGCACAAAACATTGCCCACGGCTCTTCGGGGATCTGCGTAAGGATCTTCCCAGCAGCTTGCAATTGGTGCGATTTGTATTTCTGGCATGTTTCGCATCTCCCGACATACTTCCGGTGGTCGGGTGGTCGGGGTAATAACCGGCACGTCACAAAGCGGAGTTAGCTAAATTTAAGTAAAATTTCACACAAAACTTACCTGTGGAAAAACAGCATAATGACACGATCGGTATCAGAATTGATATCGATAGGGGACGTGCGTAAAATACCGAAAATAATCAGGGCGACGGTCACCCTGGCGGCAACGAATCGAATATCGATAGCAGTATCGGTGGTATCGATCACGGGCTGATGTGACCAGAGGGGGATAAGGAGGAAATGTGGCGCACGAATTTAAATTTGACGCGGGAGTATACAGGGGCGCGCAAAATTTAAATGTGGCACGGAATTTCAAATCGAGCGGGAAATTCAAAGGCAAGAGGGGAGGAGTCAAATGGTTTTGTATGGAAAAAACAGCCGAAGAAAGGGGGGAGCAGTACATCCACACAAGCCGGTGACTGCAGGGTAGCACGGCGAATTGGAGCAAGCTCCCTCTCGTAGTGAAAAGAGCGAGAGGGCGATCTGTGGAGAGTTGGAGAGCAAGGGCCGTGGCCTGAAAGGCAAAGGCCTTGCTTCAACGGAACAGCAGCTGGAGGACGGCGGCGAGCTGGGATTGGCTGAGAGGCGCAAAGCTAACGGGACAGAATGTTCTCGACGGCTGCGTGCAGACGGTTTGTGTTGCTAGGTAGCACGAAAGCAGCGGAAGTCCCGTAACAAAGGCAGCAGCGAAAGGCCTCGATGGAGCAGCAGCAGCGGAAGGCCCCGGTACAGAAACAGCAGCAGAGGCAGAGGAAGAAAGGCAGGCCCCGTTTGAAACGTATAACGATGTCTTGGAGCAGCGGAACGGGGCCTGCGGAGCAGCTATAAAAGGAGCGGCTGCCCAGAAGACGGGACAGTCGGAGATTTACGAGTGCGCGGAGCGGCAGTAATTATTGTGATCCTAAGTGCGAGCGAACGGTAACCGAGAAGGCAGAGTGACGGAATCTTGCGGGAAGTCGAAGCGATTGGCTCGACGGTAATTTGCAAGGAGGTCAACGGTAGCCAGTGGGTAATGCGGAAGTCCTGCGGGGTCGAAGTGATTAGCACGATTAGCACGTGGCACTAGGAACTGAGCGTGTGCTTCGAAGTCGGTACGGGAGCAAGCGCCAACGGATGAACGGTGAAATTAAGAACTGAAGTGTATCAAGAATGAACTTAGCCTAAGTCTTATTACTAAGTGATTTACACCAACCCAAATATAGACTAAAGTACATTTTAATCGTTGTCTTCTTATTTCTGGCAATTCTTCAATATAAATTTGTTGAAGCGATCCCCTAGCTACGACCAGCTGCAAAGCTTCGTTACAACTGGCGCCCAACGTGGTATTGCAAGAATAAGAATGTTAAAACTGCGTAAAAATGGTACGGGGATGGGTGTATAACCTCAAAAAGGAGGAGTTGGTTAAATATGCAAAGGAAAATCGACGAATTGGCCAGACTTCACGCCAGGAACTGTTCGGCTAAAGATCAGCTACAGCTACCGGGGCAGGACTTCGAACTGGAAGAGTCGTCCATACCCAGTATGACCGCTGAAGCCAAAAATACGCGGAACAAGGAAGCACAGACGCCGGAACAACCACCAAGGAGTGACTATTCAAAAGTAGCCAAGCAGGTGAGAGAATGTGGAATAAGTTTCGATGGACAAGGCAAGCCACTAGAGTTTATTGAACAAGTAGAGTGGTCTGCGGACACATACGGAATGTACCCAAATTGGTTACCTAGGACAATGCCAGAGTTGCTAAAAGGGATAGCTCTAAAGTGGTATGTGGCAAATAAGCAGCAGTGGATCACATGGGCAGGGTTTCTGGAGAGTTTCCAAGAGTACTTTCTGCCAAGGGACTTCTTTACAAAGGTGGAAGGCGAAGTATACAAAAGGAAACGGGGATTAACCGAAAAATTTAAATTATACATGGTCGAGATGCAGACATTGATGCGACCACTGCGCTATAAACCATTCAGGCAGTTAAGTACGATATTAAATAACAGCTTGCCGGATTTGAAGCTAACAGTCGAATTTGAAGAGTTGGAGCGAGACAGGTACAATTTGAAGCAGGAAAGCAGACCGAATAGCACGCGTTTTATGGCAGTCAGCTCTCCTAACACATCCGGGACAGAATCTCAGGCACAAAATGACGGTTGTCATAGATGTGCAAGAATAGCACCCCAAGGACATGCGCATGCGGTTGCTCAACCGCGCGGGGAAGATTCGTAGAAAACCCTTCCCAAGCATTCAGGCGGTGCGGGCATGTAGGGCATTTTGCGCGAGAGTGTCAAGGGGTCTGGAGAGAGTACTGTTGACAATGCGGACGGATAGGAGTGGAAAAATGGGTGTGCTGCAGGCGTTCGGAAAACGATCGTCGACCTCGGTCTGCGAGGGACGAGCGGGAGTCGTCAGGACCAGCCCCTCAACATTAATAGGAGAGTTAAAGGACGAGGAAGCGCATTTGTTTGCAACAGTGCTGATCGCAACACTGGGCTACCAGTAGTTTTGTGAGCGAGGAAATGTTGCAGAGAATGCGTGGGGGAGGATCGCTAAACTGAGTAAGGAGACAGGTGAGGCTAGCAGATGGCAGGAGCAGCAATGTTTGCGAACAATTCAAAGCATGGATAAGTTTCGGGAATAAGGAATTGGCAATGGGACTACTGGTCATGCCAGGAGTCATAGATGGACTGGATCTGGGAGGGGTTTCCTAGTAAAGGCTGGTTTGAAAGTGAAATGTGGGGGGATGATAATTAAGATCCCACCAAGAGGCAGAAGGAATGCTTGGTTGGAGGAGAAAATATCGGTGGCAGTCGTGGAAATCGAGGATAACAGTCCAAAAGAGCCAAGAGCAAGAGATAAGTCTGAGGTAGAAACTCCAGAAACGCGCGTGGAAACATTTTTGCAAAAAGAATTAGCAGAATTTAAGAAGAAGACCGGAAAATGGAGGTTTTGCATCGATTTTACGGACATGAATGCACGATCAAAAAAGGATGCATATCCACTGCCTAGGGTGAATCATATCTTTGAGCAATTGAGGGAAGCGGAATGCATAAGTAGCCTCGACTTAAAGGATGGCTACTGGCAAATTCCATTGGAGCCAGAAAGCAGACCCTGAACAACCTTAACGTATCCAGGAAGGGGGCTATTCCAGTGACGAGTGATGCCGTTCGGCCTCGCATCAGCTCCAGCCACTTTCCAAAGAGCACTGGACCAAGTAGTTGGTCCAGAAATGATGCTGCATGCGTTCGCATATTTGGACGACATCATTGTGAAGGCAGCAAACCTCAAAATAAATGTCGTGAAGTGCGAATTTTTTAAAAAGGAGTTAAGGTACTTGGGGCATATGGTGACTGAGGATGGTATTATAACGGACCCGTCAAGGTAGCGGCAGGATGGGAACTCAAACACCCAATATATTAAACTACTGGGGTATGCGTATAAGGATGGTACTTATAAAGGGAGCTAAATGGGAACGGAAAGAGAATGCGTTCAGGAAGTTCGAGCAATACCAACTCTGTTTTACAAACGGATGCAGAGCAATTACGTTGGGAGCTTTATTGACTCAGTCATCAGACGAAGGAGAGGGTTAGCGTCCTACGCCAGTCGAACTTCAACGTACCGGAATTTCGCTATTGTGGCCCGGTGCAAAGGGACTTCGCAACCATGTCGGGAGATGCGAAACTCTCCACAGATATACAAATAATTACGGGAAGATGCTTACGCAGATCCCCGAAGAGCCGTGGGCAGCGGTTTGTGCAGATTTCGTTGGGCCATTGTGTTACTAGTACTGATCGATCGATTTTCGAAATGGACAAAACTAGTAGCTCTAAGAACGGCAACGGCGGTGGCCTTGCAGAAAGCGTTCAGGGAACGAATCTTGGCGCGGTTCGGAGTACCAAAGGTGCTAATAACAGACAATGGAGCACAGTTCAAGAGTAAGGCGTTCAATCAATTATTGGAAGAGATGGGGGTATCTCATTAATTTACAGCGCCATATACTCCTCAAGAGAACCCAACTGAGCGAGCAAACAGGACGGTCAAGACTATGATAGCTCAGTTTGCAGGCTACTATCAGAGGAGGTGGGATGAGCTACTACCGGAACTCACTTTAGCAGTCAATTCCAGTGTGGCGGAATCAACAGCGTTTCTCGTACAAGGAAGGGAACCGCGGTTGCCAAATGCCTTGTACGACAACAACAATCTCGGAACCAGTCACGCCAAAAGGGATACGGGAGAAAACGCGAAGAAGTTAGGCGGCACAGGACCAGGCTCGTCATTATAACCTGAGAAGACGAGCTTGGAAACCAGTGGTAGGCGACGAGGTATATGCCAAAACGCACCATCTCTCGAAGGCATCGGAGGGATTCGAGGCAAAGTATGAAGGTATGAAGGTTCGTATCAAATAATAAGTTTTATATCCCCAGTAATCTGAAAATTGCGGGAAAAAGGGAAAATGAGGCTGAGAACGGCACATATTAGCGGATCTAAGTCCAGCGAATCAGGATGAAGAAGAAGTCGGGAAAAGGGGAGGGATTACAAAAACCTAAAAAAAAGGCTGAGAAAAGTATAAAATTATAGGTTGAAAGTAAGAGTAAGGAACATTTTGAAGGTTTGCAGGGTATCAACGAGTCGATCCCTAATAATTTACACAGAAATGGGGCGAAGAGAGAGCTTACGATTACCGCCAAAGGGGTGAAAGGGATAGCGATACCAGTATGAACCGTTGTAAAAAGGTTCTCTACAGAAAGCTTGCAAGGGAACGGTACACTGGCGTGATCGCTGCGCAGTGAATAAAACCGGATTATTATATGCACAAACACAGGTACACTAAAACACGCTCTTGGCGGGAGCCAAGGAGGGGTGGTCGGGGTGATCACCGGCGCGACACGCAAAGGAACTCCACCTGGTAGGCGGTAGCCACTCACACCGCACCAAGGGAAACACAACGGGCAGCGAACAACATCCGGTGGGCGGGAGCCACCAACAAAAACACAGAACAAAATGCACACACATATTGGAAAGCGACCGGAAAAAAAATGCACACACATATAAAACACGATCGGAGGGTGGAGGGCAGCAGCGTTAGCAGCATCGGGGCGACGCAGGGGCAGCTTGGGCAAGGGGCAGAGTGGGGTAGCGTCATCCCATGGCTGGCCGGCAACGCGTGCTGCAAAGGACAAGAAAACAAATGTATATGCGTGTGGGGGGGAGGGGGAACACCAGGGGAACTTACCTGGTCGGAAGGGAAACCGGAAGAAGAGTACTTGTGGGAAAAAGGAAGCAGAATTAAGCTATATTTCGCTGAAATTAGACACAGAAATTACCTGTGGAAAATAACATGGTGTGACGATCGGTATCGGAATCAATATCGATAAGGGAGCACGAGGGAAAATGCCGAAAACTAGAAAGGCAAAGGCCTTGCTTCAACGGAATAGCAGCTGGAGTACGGCGGCGAAAGGGAATTGGCTGAGAGGCGCGAAGCTAACGGGGCAGAATGTTCTCGACGGCTGCGAGCAGACGGTTTGTGTTGCTAGGCAACACGAAAGCAGCGGAAGTCCCGTTACAAAGGCAGCAGCGAAAGGCCTCGATGGAGCAGCAGCAGCGGAAGGTCCCGGTACAGAAACAGCAGCAGAGGCAGAGGAAGCCAGGCAGGCCCCGTTTGAAACGTATAACGGTGTCTGGAATCACTCAGGCCCTGCTTGGAGCAGCGGAACGGGGCCTGCGAAGCAGCTATAAAAGGAGCGGCTGCCCAGAATCGGAGATTTACGAGTGCGAGGAGCGGCAGTAGTTATTGTGAACCTAAGTGCGAGCGCACGGTAACCGAGAAGGCAGAGTGACGGAATCTTGCGGGAAGTCGAAGCGATTGGCTCGACGGTAATTTGCAAGGAGGTCAACGGTATTCAGTGGGTAGTGCGAAAGTCCTGCGGGGCGGAGCGACTAGCACGTCGAAGGCGGACGTGGCACTAGGAACTGAGCGAGTGCTTCGAAGTCGGTACGGGAGCAAGCGCCAACGGGTGAACGGTGAAATTAAGAACTGAAGTGTATCAAGAATGAACTTAGCCTAAGTCTTATTACTAAGTGATTTACAGCACTACTAAGTGATTTACAGACTAAAGTACATTTCAATCGTTGACTTCTTATTTCTGACTTCTTATTTCTGGCATTTATTTTGTAGTATTGCGTAACGCACCTCTGCAATTGAGATTTGACGGTCCATCTCTGAGTTTTCTATAATCGGTATGTCCCTGATGTATGAAGTTAATATATTGTTGAACAACAGAGCTCTGTAGAAATCCGCAAGTTTTTCGTAGTAGACATGAATGCCTCTTCTCCCTGCTGAGCCGTTTATTTGCTTTACCATTCCACAGACACTTTTACTGTCTCTAATATTATCTAAGGCCCGCTCAAGGTTTTGATAATAAGTGCGATGTTTTTCCAAACATAGTTTTTTAAATGACCTGTTTTCTCTTTGATTGGTGGCTTTACTTTCTGGGGCGTTGGTGCGAGTTGCCTCTCATAGCCATCGCATCGAGCTTTTTCTAGCCCTGTTTCTTAGAGGGTTTCTTGAAGTCGGTGAGTCTGGGCTTCTGCATAACTTTTGCTGCATCCTTTGTGGCAAGGGTCAGATGTTGAACGCTCTCCTCTGGCGGGAATTGAGATGGACAATTTAAAATATTCTTCAGTTTCGTTGAGTACACGCTTTTATACTTCTACATCCACCTCAACTTTGCTAGAAGCTTGTTGCCTTGCGCTGAGGGCTGTGCGATTGTGCGGGCTTCTATTTCTAGTGGCATGTGGTCCGAGAAAATTGCATCTTTTATCGTTACATCTTACGAGGTTGTGCCACTCTCCCTAGATCATATGTCTATGGTAGTGCAGGCTTATCCTCGAATAAAGGTAAATTTACCAGTGGGATCACCTTGTATTGTTCCATTAAGGACAAAAAGATTAAAGCTATCTCCCAAATCCCAAAACAGAGCGATGCATCCGCAAAGCTGCTGGCTAACGAGAGCGGCGATCCTCCCCTGAGACAAATAGGGGGCACTACTTCGGGCTTGGCACCCGATTCTCGTCTATTTCATCCGCCAATGAAAACTAAAAAAACGCCTCGGATACGGACCATTATCGATGACGACCCACGCAAACGATTTAAGGACCACGATTTGAGGATATGCACCAGGAATGTCCGCACCGTCAACAGGGAGGGTGCAGATAAACAGTTAGTGAAAGTCCGCACTCCAGGAAATGCGATGGACTGGACATGAGAATACGTTGAGAAAAATATCATCAACCAATGCCCCCTGGGAGATCTACTATAGCGGACATGCTACAAAGCATGCAGTCTGCTGAAGACTGCGTCGCTCTGTCATCAGCGTCACACCTGTTAACAATCGAATAGCCGTACTCAGACTTAAGGCAAAATATTTTAATCGGCGGTGTCCCAGAAATCTCTTCCAACCAAATTCCAACCCAAAACCAATTCTCGGTTTCCTAGAAAATTCTTTCGGTTGGTTTCAAACCAATCGTATTTTGTTGGCAGATTTTGGCAAAAAAAACCAATACACAAACCAGCCAACACACTAACCAACCAATAGCGACTTCACGAACCCACGCAATATATCACTGTTTTTGTAGTAGGACCATAATCTTAAACATACACCTTTGAACACGGCTTTCGAACTAGACTTTCGAAGAAAACGAAATCTCTCGAAGTTCTGGGACACCGACGGATTTCTCGAGCGATTTGCAAGCCAACCAAAGCCAAAATCTCTAGAGATTTCCAGGACACACCCGAATATTAGCCTTATCTGTGCTCACGCCCCAACAGAAAACAAGGACGCAGCGACAAAAGACGAATTCTATGAGCGCCTGGAACGTACATACCAGCGCTGCCCTGATCACGACATTAAGATCGCGCTAGGCGATTTTAACACAAAAATCGGGAGAGAAGCCGTTCCGTCCGTTTAGTCCGACAATCGGCCGACTTAGCTTGCATCCCCAATGGAGAGAGGCTAAGAGATTTTGCTGCGGGCAGGAATATGGTCGTTAGTAGCACAAGATTTAAACTCTGCAACAACCACATGGCGACCTGGAAGTCCCCTGATAATTACACGGAAAACCAGTTTGATCACGTTATCACGTTGTGATAGAGGGAAGGCATTCATCGAGTGTTCTCTGCCCAATTCCTAAAAAGGAGACCTCACAATCTGCGCCAATTACCGCGGGATCAGTCTCCTACCCATTGCATAAAAGGTTCTGTCATGTATCTTAAGTGAACGTTCAAGGCCGAGAATGATCGAACTGATCGAACGTTATCAGTGTGGCTTTAGATCTGGTAAGGAAAACCCATGAGACGAAAATCAAAACCTACCATCTTTTTGTTGATTTTAGAGCCGATTTCGACACACCGATAAGGTCAAAGTTCTTTGAAGCACTGTCTACTTTTGGTATACCAGCAAAGTACGTTCGACTTTGCATGATGACGTTGAGAAGCACACGAAGCTCCGTCAAAATAGGAAAGAACCTCTCTGACCTTTCAATACCAGAAGACGCTTTAGGCAGGGTGGCACCTTATCGTGTACCTTCTTTAATCTGCTGATGGAGTATATACAGCGCCAGTGCCCAATTGCTAACAGATCGGGCACCATCTATAAATATAAAACTGTTCAACCCGACTGACTGGTGACCGTCGAGCAGCCTAAACGGTAAGAGCTAGAGGGCTAAAATTTGGACAGGAGTTTCGTTAGGTGGTGAAAGTGCTTACTAAGAGGGGGTTTTGGAAAATTCCACCCCTAAAAGCCGGAAAAGCGTCGGAAAAGTTTGTATGCGGAAAATTTTATTTTTCATCCGATTGACTTGAAATTCGGTTTGTAAGCATAGTATGCGAAATAATTGGTCACGTATAAAGAATAAAGAACGTAAATGAAATAAATTGAAATGTGATTTTCCGATGCATTTGTATGGTGAAAATTTTATTTTTCATCCGATTGACTTGAAACTCGGAGTGTAAGCAAAGTATGAGAAATAATTTGACACGTATTTTCCCGATTTCGGAAAATCAGCCCGCAAGGAAAATACCCGGGAAATTCGATATGCCAAAATCTATTTTTCATCCGATTGACTTGAAATTCGGTTTGTAAGGATAGTAAGTAAAATAATTTGTAATGTTATTTTCTGATGTTGGAAAATTTCACCTTAGGGTCGGAAAACTCATGGAAAACACAGCAGCCAAAAACCTATTATCATCCGATTGGCTTTAAACTTTGTTCGTAAGCATAGTACAAGAAATAACGGTAACGGTAACTCGGGCTGCCGTTTTTCATTGTACTGGTTGTGTGCGGGACCTGGCCCTCGACCTGGAGATGGAACTGGACCTGAACGTGTAGGTGGAGGAGGCCATTGAGGTGGCTTTTGTTTTTTGTCCATGGAGGTGGCCATAGAGGTGGCCATGGAGACGGCCATGGAGGTGGCCATGGAGGTGGCCATGGAGGTGGCCATGGAGGTGGCCATGGAGGTGGACCTGTAGGTGGACCTGAAGGTAGACATGGAGGTGGAAACTGGTCCAACAACCGCAATATTTGCAAAATTCTTAATCTCGGTAAAACTTTGGGGATTGGTTAGGCGCTTGCCCGGGAAGGTTTCTAAGTAGAAGAAATGGTCGGAAAATGGTGCACAAGCCGCGAAATTAGAAAAATTGTAGCGTTCATCCGATTGCAATGCAACTTTGAGGAATGGTTGGAGAATTGGTGGAAAATGTCCAAAAAATGTGTGTTCAAGGCCAATCCTTATTTTTAGGCCGATCTTCATCAAATTGGGCTTGTAAGCTTTATATGTCAGGAGAGACTTCATTTTTAACCGCGGGCGGGGCATAAGAATTAATCTCTGCTTTGAGCCGAGGTATGTAAGATACGGTCAAATATTTTCCAATTTGTGAAATTCCAGCGGCTGCGCTGGCTTGGACATGTTACTCGTATGGATGAAGAAGTTCCAGTAAAAAAAGAGTAGAGGCGGAAGGCGAACGAATTAGGGAAAGGAAGAAGTGTAGGACGACCGAAACTTAGTCGAGAAAAACAGGTGCTGAAAGACATTGAGGCGCTTAAATTGACCCACTGGCGTCAGATCGCACAAGACAGAGGCGAGGTGGACACTAATTGCAGCGGCAGAGACCGTCAAACGGTTGTGATAGAAATATCGGACCATATAAGAAGAAGAACATGTAAACATTTTTGCAGGCGATTCCATTTAAATTTTTCTCGCTAGAACTTTTTTCCACCGATCATTCATACTGCAACTAGATGCTATAGTCATCCGATTTTGATAAAACTTTGTAGAATTGTGTGAAAGCATACCAAATTAATAATTGCCAATTTTAGGGGCATTTCCATTGAAAACCAAAATGTTTTTCTTGCTAAGGCTACTTTTCAGACTATTCTTTTCCATGACAGCTATAATATATATAGTAGATGTCCGATTTCGACCTAACTTAGTGGAATCATGGGAAAGTATAGCCAACTAAGAAATACGAAGTTTGAAGGCGATTCCATTGAAAGCAAAAAAGTTTTTCTCACTAGGTTTTCGATTGACCGTTCCAATGACAGCTATATGATATAGTCATCCGATCCAGCCGGTTCCAACAAATGCGCAGCGTATTTGTACTAAAAGACTTCGTGCAAAGTTTGGTGAGGATAGCTTTTAAACTGACGGAGGAGATAGCATAGAATCAGACGGTCAGGGCTAAATCAAAAATAAATAAAAAAAATTATGTGGTCGGAGATGCCTCCTTCAATGCGATACAAACATCCGGACAATTTTGTAATACCCTCTGCAAGGGTATAAAATTGCAGTGATTTAATTTAACAACAGCCTCTGATAAGTCTGATGGCAATCGAAGATTTACGGAAGATGCAGATTCGTAAGGAGACGATAGAGATGCGCATCGTCTTAACAAGACAGTCAGTTGGCAAAATACTTTGACTTATGCTTCCGTTGCTCGAAAAGAATCTTGGTCCTCGCTCCATATAATTCAAGCAATCGTTAGAAATGTTGGCCAGATGCAAGGTCAATCTAAGTATTTCCGTCTTCAGCCACAGCAACCCTGTCGCCAATTGTGAAATGGCGGGCAGTCCTTATGCTCCTTCATTTGCGACAAGAATATTTCGCTCTAATGCGCTTCCCCCTTATTAACACAAGGCAACAAAATTAGTCTTTTTACAGTATTTTGAAGGGTTGGTAGTGATTCTAGATTATTTTCGTGTGCTAAATATGACTGCGTTTTCAGAACTGGTCCATCACGTCTAGGTTTTTAGTAATTTGCGCTTAAAGTTGCTAAAAGTCCCTTCAATTATTCGTCAATTATTTGGACTCTCTTCGATATTGTCGGAAAGTACCATTCTTCAGCTTTGAAATGAACTATACCAAACAGTTCTGCGATTTTTTCCAATGGAGATATACCTCTTGTAGCACTTGTGTGGAAATCCAAAAATGTCCTATATATTGCTGGTGCCCCAAAGTATGAAATGTATGGTGGAGTCTCTAATATGTTTTCGTTTCCTGAAAACAGTAAAGAAGGCTGGTTATACTATGTAAAAAACTTGTGTAACTTAACGGCCAAGCTGAAACGCTTCATTTCATTTCTGGATGCTGTTTCACTTTAAACTTTTCTTGATTCCTTATTATAGAAAAAAATAGGGGAAGTTTTGTATACCCTTGCAGCTTTCTATGAAAACAAAAAAGTTTTTCTAACTAAGACTACTTTTTGGACCTTACTTTTCTATGGGATCTATACTATTTATTTACACTGTTAACTACGAAGTTTGGAGGCGATCTCATTTAAAACAAAAAAGTTTTTCTCACTAGAACTTCTTTTTGGACCGATCGTTCATACTACAGCTGTATGCTATAGTCATACGATATTGATAAAACTTTGTAGAAATGTGTTAAAGTATATAAATTAAGAATATGTCAATAAAAAGGACGTTTTCATTAAAAACAAAAAAGTTTTCTCACTAGAACGAGTTTTTTGACCGATCCTTCCCATGATTTCGAACAAACTTTGTAGAATTGTGTAAAAGTATATAAAATAAGTGTATGCCAATGATAAGGACGTTTTCATTAAAAACAAAAAAGTTTTTCTCACTAGAACTAGTATTTCGACCGATCGTTCCTATGGCAGCTACATGCTATATATGGCTTGTCAAGTTGACACAGCCCCAAAGGGCCAAAGCCGAGCCTCTCTCAATCTCTTGGCTGGTGCGCTTCTACTTTTCGCACAAGAGAAAGGGACCTACAGTTTAACGCCCAGCCCGAACGGCAGTTTGAGAAGCTTTTCATGGCTAATTACTACAAAGCTAGCGCCAACAGCAGAGATGGGTGACGGGGTGTAAGGTTTATTCAAAGAAAAAACTTTTCATTAGATGTTCCGAGGCGGGACCGAACCCACGACCTCTTGCACAGCGGTCGCGCACACTAGCCGCTGAGCCAACCGGTCTCAAGCTATATGCTATAGTCATCCGATTTCGACCAATCTTGGTGAAATCATGGGAAGGGATAGTAAACTGAGAAATACGTACTTTGGAGGCGTTTCCATTAAAAACAAAACAGTTTTTCTCACTAAGACTAGTTTTTCGACCGATTGTCCCTATGACAGCTAAATACTATAGTCATCCGATCCGGCCGGTTCCGACAAATGTGCAGCGTATTTGTACCAAAAGACATCGTTCAAAGTTTGGTGAGGATAGCTTCAAAACTGACGGAGGAGATACCACAGAAACAGACGGACAGGGCTAAATCGACTCAGCTCGTCATGCTGATCAAGAATATATATACTTTATGTGGTCAGAAATGCTTCCTTCTATGCGTTACAAACATCCGTACAATTTTATAATACGATCCGAATTTTTAAGGGGGTCCAACTATCGGTCGCCGGCTTTCGATAGCTGGACTAGTCGGCTAACAACAAAAAATTTATATTTTTACAGTTACCTGTCACGGCACACACACAGAACACAAATAATCGGCAAAAATAGATGTTTTATTTTGCCCGAACACAACCCGCCCTACCATAGGTTGACTTTAAAGATCGGACAACTCACTTTTCTCCCAAACACTGACGCTTAGACTGCCATCTCACCCTTCAACGAATTTACACTCTCATCCTAAACTTCCTCTTTCTTTTACATATATTTTCAGATGATTCCATAATGACTAATGACATTCTTTGTATCTTCTCCTAACCAGGGTACCACTGGGACGCATACAAGACAAAATATTCATACATACGAGGTGTGTTCAAAAAGTATCGCGATTTTTGCGTTTTTTCAAAAATAATTTATTTATTCATGAATATCTATTTTGTCCCCTTCAAAGTCGTCCCCATGAGATATTATACACTTGTGCCAACGGTTTTTCCAATCTTCGAAGCACTTCAAAAAATCATTTTTTTTTTATCTTGTTCAGCTCCTCCTTCGATGCCGTCTTTATCTCGTCAAGCGTAGCGTAACGTCGTCCTTTCATGGGCCTCTTCAGTTTAGTGAACAAGAAAAAGTCACAGGGGGCCAGATCTGGGAAATACGGTGGCTGCGGCATCATTAGTGTGTTGTTTTTGGCCAAAAAGTCGCGCACAAGCAACGATGTGTGAGCAGGGGCGTTATCGTGGTGCAAAAGCCAATTTTTGTTCTTCCACAAATCCGGGCGTTTCTGGCGGATTGCTTCGCGCAAATTGCGCATAACTTGCAGGTAATATTCCTTATTGACCGTTCTTCCCTGTGGCAAGAACTCATGATGCACCACGCCCCTGCAATCGAAGAAAACTGTCAGCAAAACTTTCACATTCGACCGAACTTGGCGCGCTTTTTCCGGTCTTGTCGTTCACATCTTCTCGGCCTTCTGACATTTTGTACCACCGAAAACGTTCTTCGGTCCGGTAGCTTCCCGTATGCCACAGCAACATTCGGAATGCATCCGCGCATTATTTCTTTTCACACAAAATTTAACGGTCCATTTTTTGAACAGGTAAACGACGAACACTCCACAGCTGCAACAATTAGGAACATTAAAGCCGCTTCGGCATTACAT
The DNA here is from genome assembly GCA_018904265.1 of Lordiphosa collinella. Taxonomy (NCBI): domain Eukaryota; kingdom Metazoa; phylum Arthropoda; class Insecta; order Diptera; family Drosophilidae; genus Lordiphosa; species Lordiphosa collinella. The sequence goes on from JAEIFV010000677.1 coordinate 82,058, forward strand.
GTATCAATACGCCACAAAAACGAAATTCGAATATACGTAACCCGATCACTACTGAACATGATTTCGGAGACGGCATATTTGAACTACTAGTGATGTGCTATCTAGAGTGGCCAATATTAGAGTGAGATGTCATAGTAGGCTGACATCGTGTGTGGCTCTGGTGTGTGTGACTGGATGTCAAAGGAGATGACTTGACTACAAGTTTTTGGAGACAACACACGCAGAGAGTCACTGCGCTCTGATTAATTGAGAAAATAAATAAAGAAGTCTGCTGAATTTACCAAGCAAAATGATTTCGACGACGTCATTAATAAACAAATATGGAATAAATTAAATAAATACTTAAATACTTAAGTGTCATGCCAGGTTTGGCTTAATATTAAGATAGGTATAAAAACCTGGGGCCACCCAGAGGTGGGTGGCCAATTTTGCCTCGAAAAGTGGATCCTCTGGGGGCCGCTCCAAACTACAGCAACGCTGCTCCTTCTCTCCGCGGAAACTTTGCAATTAAATCTCCCTGACATTCACACACTTATTAACTACACACAAATACCTTTATCTCCTCTTACCGAGATAGAAACTTATTGTTAAATTTTAACTTAATAATTTTTCTTCAATTTCTCGGCTGCCAAATGTGCATGCCACAAAAGACCTATTCTTCCTATGGGCCACTATTCGCCCAGGACGGTGACAGTTTGATCTTTTGAGCCACTCGCTCCCTGAACTTTCGGAATTAGAGCGATGAACCAGCACGACGCAGTAACCCACTTTTGCGCAGCCCTGGCTCGAAGAACATTTATCGGCGGCATGGCTATCGATCTGCCAAAATCAAAACAAACCAAAATTTCGGCGTTTGCTCTTAATACCAGCACATAACACTCGCATAAATATTACTGAGTCAGTAAAGCTAAACTATTTGAATTATTTGAATTCCAAGTCATGAAGATAGCTACTTTTGCCTGTGCAAGGTGAACGGATTTAATTTAAAAAATAGAAAATATATAAAGTATCCTAATGTAAGTTCCGTCTCAAAACCTATTTTTTACGAAAACGAAAGTATACATCCTCCCCTACCTCCTTTAAAGTTCGACACAACCGTCTCTGATAGTGATGGAGAAGATGTTGAAAATGATTTAAGTGCCATTTTTTTAGGGCTTACAAAAAATTAAATCACAAAACCACTAAAATTGATATTTACAAGCGGTTTTTTTTATTCGTTAGGCAATCGGTTAAATTAAATTACAAAATTTTATTTGTTATTATTGCTGCGTTTGTAGTTGTATTTCGGTTCAAAGTTGACCAAAATTTAAAACACATAGGCTCATGGTGGTCCAAATAATAAGAGTAAACAGTTACTCTTTTTATTTGGTCAACCGTTTTGGAAAAATAGTTTCGAGATAGTCGCGCTTAAAGTTTCGACAACAGTTATCGATAAGAAAAGAATTATTTTTTTGGAAACAACAGTTGATTTGCTAAAAAATATTGACTACATAATTTTTCCGAAATACTACGATACAAACTACCTCCACAAAAATGGGAAGGAGACTGATCCCGCGGTAATTTGCACAAACCGCAGGGTCTCCTTTTTTAAATATTAGACAAAGTACACTAAGATTCCAATCTTCGGGCATGCTTTTTCCCAACAAAAATATTCTATAAACCCCCCCCCCCGAAAAAATTATTTTAGCCTCTCACCATTTTGAAGGTTTTTTGGTCCGGGTTAAATCGGCCGAAAGTCGGGCGAAAAGCTTCTTCTCTCCCGATTTTGATGTCGTGATCGGGGCAGCGCTCATATAGGTCTTCTTTGCATGTCTTTTGGGGTCCGTATCCAAGGCATTGTATTAATTTTCATTGGCGGATGAATTAGACGCTAGTCGGGTGCCAAGCCCGAAGTAACGCCCCTTATTTGTCCCAGGGTAGGATCGCCGCTCATGTTAACCAACAGCTTTTCGGCTCCATCCCCCTTTTCTCGAAAACCCCCGGGGGGGGGGGCAGCTCCACCCCCCCCCCACCCCCCCCCAAACCCCCCCCCTCCCCCCCCCCCCCCCCCCCCCCCACAAACCAAAACCTTTTAATTTTAAAATTTTTTTTTTTTTGTGGGAAATTTGGCGTGTTGTACTAGCGATTTTCTGTGTTGCATCAAAGGACAAATTGAAGTAGCGATTTATCTAGCGATTTCCTGAATTGCTAGTTTAATAAAATGTTAAATTTTTTGATGTAGTTTATTTAGGTAAAGGCTTATTTTAATTAAAATTTATTTTAGGGGCTTTTTTAAGTAATTCGCCGACTCAGTAGCTCGCTATTTCGAAATCACTCGTAAATAGGGTCTGTGGCAGGGCGAACTGAAATTTGAGCGAATTTCGCAAGAAAGCGATTTCTGTGGCTCATTTCATTTCATTTTTTTGAAAGTTAAATGATATTTTACTTAGTTTATATTACCAATATTTTTGAAAATAAATAATGTCTCAAATACAATAGAAACAAGGAAGAAAGTCGGCCAAGCCCGACTATATTATACTCTGTACCAGTTGGGGTCGCCGCTCACATTTTCTACCGATTATATTATATAAAATCGGTATCCAAGGAACACCACGAGGAGGCCATTGCAATAGCAATGGGGTCGATATATGAATAAAGACCTACGAGTCGACTTGAGTTGCTTAAATACTTATCATTTAAGGTGCTGTTACATACTTTTGCACAGACTTATTATACTCTATGTACCTTTGGTACAGAGTATAATTAGGAGAGAGAGGGAGAGAGAGAGGATTGGCACGCGCCGCAAATAAAAAAAAACCTTTGCATTTGCCAGAGCTAGAGATGGACGTACATCGAAAGCTACACGGGAATCCGGAGTGACCAGAATGACTTAACATCATTGTGATTGCTTGATATTATGTTAGAATTAAAGAACTAGACTGTTTTTATATTATTTACAATTAAAACAATCCTCGTCTTAGTAGTCAGATGGGTATCGGGCGATATATTTGTCCCGCGACCATCTCTTATTTCTCTCTCTCAATATTGTGTATGTGGGAAAGGGAAGGGGGAAAATGAGAGCGTCCCAGTTAGCTGCAAGAATCCAATTGGATCTAATGAGCTAGCCATAGCTGTTAGGTTTTGTATAGGATTTCGTTATTGCAGGTTTAATTCATTTAAAAGGTGGAATTTTTGGCGGGCGGGGTCATCACACCCACAACGATCCAATATGAATCGTTAAATAAAAATTTGTCCTAAAATATTGTTGGCTATCACTTTGCTGTGTAGTCGTTGCTCATATATACATACATCTACATACATATGTATGTGCTTTGCTGCTGCAGGAGCAGCCCAGATATATTGAATTTTCGTTTGCTCATATCTTAACTACCGTTCATCCGATCTTTACCATTCCTTTGGCGGATCGATAAATAATCCTGATTACTAAATATGTCCAGAAGAAACGAACCTATCTATATAACTGTGGGAGATGTTACGTTTTTTCCAATTTGCGGGGGTGGGAAGGGGCGTGGCAAAAATTGAAAATAAACTTGATCTGCCTGCAAGTATAAGAAGCATAAGTCCCATGCATGTCAAACCTCTATCTCTTACCATCTGTGAGATCTGTGCGTTCATACGGACAGACAGACGGACATGGCTATTTCGACTCGGCTGTTGATGCTGATCAAGAATATATATACTTTATGGGGTCGGAGATGCTTCCTTCTGGCTGTTACATACTTTTGCACAAACTTCTTATAATCTGTGTACCTTTGGTACAGAGTATAAAAACGAAAAAGACAGAGCCTTAGCAAAGTCTATATGATAGTTTTATAGGGGTAATATTTAATTATATATAAGCAGGTCAGTTTATTGCTTGTATTATAATTATTATCTTACGAGTAATGATTCAAAGAATTTTTCAGCTTAACTTCATTTAAAATTTACGTTTTATATTTTTGTGCATTAATTTTTTATATTTTATTTCAGTAAACGTATATGGTTTTCAATTGTGGCCTTAACTCGGGAGGTATCACTGGTACAGGCTCCGGCTTTCGGGCTACTAGTCGTTTGAATCGGCCACTGAATTGCTTGCGGAATCCTTTAAAGCTATGTTTATCACTTGCGACCAATAACTCCTGAAAAGAAATTTAATGTAAATTAGTAAGTTTAATAAAGTCTTGAACAAGTAAGTTTTTAAGCTTCTTAAATAATAGTTTGTTGGAAGAAAACGAAATTTTAGTATGGTAATGGAATGGTATTTGTAAATAATAAATTAAAGTGCAATTGGCCATTTGGTATTTGAAAAAGATTTGGAAGAGGCAGGATGAAATTGCTTATGAATTTGTTTCTTTAAACATTCTAAGAAAATGGTTCAGATCAGAGATCTGCACGAGTGCACCGCAACTGCAAGTGCACTGCATAAGTACTTGATATTTTCTCACTCGGATATCCCGACTACTCCAACAAAATGTATACGAGGTGTGTTCAAAAAGTATCGCGAATTTTGAATTTTCGCGGATTACGTATATAGAATTTCGATTTTTTTGTGGCGTTATGTTGATACTCATGCCTCTCACTTATGCCGACAAGCTCGGCCATTTTGAATGTTCACTTAATTGTTGACAGCTGCTTCGCTTGCACGTGTTTTGGATCGTCTTCGATTTTTACCTGTTCAAAAAAATGGACCTGAATCAAATTTTGTGTGAAAAACGAAATTAAGTGCGCGGATGCATTCCGAATGTTGACTGTGGCATACGGAGAAGCTACCTTGGACCGAAGCAACGTTTATCGGTGGTACAAAATGTTCTCAGAAGGCCGAGAAGATGTGAACGACAAGACCGAAAAAAGCGCGCCAAGTTCGGTCGAATGTGAAAGTTTTGCTGACAGTTTTCTTCGATTGCAGGGGCGTGGTGCATCATGAGTTCTTGCCACAGGGAAGAACGGTCAATAAGGAATATTACCTGCAAGTTATGCGCAATTTGCGCGAGGCAATCCGCCAGAAACGCCCGGATTTGTGGAAGAACAAAAATTGGCTTTTGCACCACGATAACGCCCCTGCTCACACATCGTTGCTTGTGCGCGACTTTTTGGCCAAAAACAACACACTAATGATGCCGCAGCCACCGTATTTCCCAGATCTGGCCCCCTGTGACTTTTTCTTGTTCACTAAACTGAAGAGGCCCATGAAAGGACGACGTTACGCTACGCTTGACGAGATAAAGACGGCATCGAAGGAGGAGCTGAACAAGATAAAAAAAAAATGATTTTTTGAAGTGCTTCGAAGATTGGAAAAACCGTTGGCACAAGTGTATAATATCTCATGGGGATTACTTTGAAGGGGACAAAATAGATATTCATGAATAAACAAATAATTTTTGAAAAAATACAAAATTCGCGATACTTTTTGAACACACCTCGTACAGTAGTATTTCTACTGCATATTTGCGTCTCGCACTTAAGTGCCGAACACACTCGCGTAGCGTATAGGAACTGCTCATACAAGCAGGGAACCGTAAAATTTGAGTGTGAAATTATCCACCAACAATTCAAGCAACGCATTTTCTATCTATCGCTTTCTTACTTTAGTATTTTTTTACTCATGCTTGCCTCTTGTGGAATTTTTGTATACTGGTGACGTTGTGCGTCTGCTCTCTGATATGGCTTCGGCTTCTGTTCGTTTTCTTCACTTCTTGTCAAATTCATCCCTGCTTTGACGTGTTTTTGCAATTTTGCCTACGCGCACTGAAAAAAGGTATGAAGAAGTTTGCATACCCTTTAAATTTCAGTGAGCATTTAACCTATGTTTTTATGAAAATATTTTAGAATTTTAAAATAAGGGCCTTGGACCGTCGTTCGTGGAAAAGACTTACACATGTTTATTATTCTTATACCCCAATCAGTATTTTTTGTATGGATCTTTAATAAATTTATTCATATACTTAAGACGGATATGCCATTCCCTACCATGAGTAGGCAAACGTGGCGCGTGCTTTAAAATCCAACAAATACGAAGAGCAATACTCAAGTTATACTTAAGTATTGGTAGAATGTGTGTTCAAAACACCGTGTTATTTGCGTATTCCTTTTTGTTGTCTGAGTAAAATTGGTATGTAACCTGCAAAGTCTGCGTGCGACCGCCCACTCAAAGACGAAAGCATCGTGCGATGTTGCTCAAAGCAGGAACAAGTAAATTTGACACCCGCTCAAAACTGAGACGTCACTGAAATACTAGTGCGATATGAGTGAGTATATGAACTGACTTCATATTTTGAGTGGAAAACCACACCCAAGACGCATATACAACAAGTTTACTAGAGTCAAGAAAACAAGCACTCTTGCAGATCTCTGGTTGAGATATCACAAGGTTCAGATATGTGAAGCACTAGCTGTAAAAACTGGAGCACTTATGACTACTTCCACTTTAGGCCACTTGTCTTTCTTCCATTCAAACAGACTCGTATGCATTTTAAAATGCTTTAAATAAATAATTATTTTTATTATTCAATCTTGAAATGCAAAAACTTGCAACGTTCTCTTTGATCTCAACACAGCAGAATTAAAATAAACACCATTAAAGAACAGTAACTCTCAAACGAAATTAAATATAAGCCAAATCTAAATCAGCCACAAAGATGATTCTCTTAGTAAGACCCCTAATTCTTCACTTGCTTTGGGCATTGTATGGAGCAGCCGATCGACGAAACCCAAACCAAATCTAAATCTTTTTCAGGAATACCACTAACATATTAAATTCTATAGTTCTCATAATTATATACTTGCGCATAGGAGTTCGATTAAACTCAGATTAATCAGAAAATTCTACTGCATAATCTGTTACACCGTTTATACACAAAAAATTTTATTGTGCTTAATGCCCATTAAAGTATGCTATGCTTCTGAAAAGATACAATTGAGAAAATTATTCATCCTATAATTGGCTTAACTCAAAACAATGTCAAAATAATAATGTATGTGAGCATACAACGTGGATAATGTATGACGGTGCCATAACTATCAATTTCTACTATCAAATAGATAATAATAAAATCAAATAAAGTGTGAATACTTCGAATTTGGTGAAAAATATCGTATATAACTTCTTAATATTGCTTATGGTTTTCCTCCACATATTAAGTATGATAAAAATACATATAAGCTGCCATTTGAATAAATCCTTCATCGGATGGGATGGATACAGCGCCCTGTGCTGGTATTGGTTACATTACACTAAGCTTGCTGGGAGAGTCAGAGTCAAAACACTATTATTAAATTTTATGCATCGTTCTTCCTCAGGCTTCATGAAATCCGTTAATTGTGGTATAATTTGTAAGTATACCCTTGCAGAGGGTATTCTAAAATTGTGCGGATGTTTGTAACGCATAGAAAGAAGCATCTTATACCACATATAGTATAAATATTCTTGATCAGCATGATGAGCTGAGTTAATTTAGCCCTGTCCGTCCGTCTGTGTCTATGCTATCTCCTCCGTCAGTTTGAAAGCTATCTTCACCAAACTTTGCACGAAGTACTAATATGCTGCACATTTGTCGGAATCGGCCGGATCGGATGACTCTAGCATATACATAGCAGTCATAGGAACGATCAGTCGAGAAGCTAGTCTCAGTTAGAAAAACCTTTTTTTCAAAAGAAATGTTCTTAGAATTGGCATGAATTTATTTTATATGCTTTTACACAATTCTACAAAGTTTTGTCAAAATCAGAAGCCCATAGCATATAACTGCCATAGGAACGATAGGTCGAAAAACTAGTTCTAGTAAAACATTGTTTTTGTTTTCAATGGTAGCGTCTTTAAACTGCCCAGATAGAAATAATATCTGCTTCAGCAAAATTTTGTCGACTTTGATGAAAATCGGATGAATATATCGAATAGCTATCACACAGTGCCACTTTTTTAAGGTCTTTGTATGGTTACGCCTTCGCTCCCCGCTATTTTTAAAGATCATACCCCTTCGCATCGTAAAGATCCTTTTTTTGATACCTAGAAATAATAACTTTCGTTGTGCCGAAACGGTATGAAAAATTGTTCGTATGAAGCTGACATGTACCAGAGAGTTGCTTATATTGTTGTTTGGGATGCTGAAGAAAGGCTTGCCGAAATCACAGTAACTTAGCAGTTTCTGGCAAAAAAAATTTAATTTTTCGATATTTTTGCAGTTTGGCAGCACTAGATGCATTTTTTGTGCCAAGAGTGTTCAGGACTTTTTTATATCTATAACATTGCCAATAATAACAAGAAAGAAAGTCGGTCCAGCCAGACTATAACATACTCTGTACCTGTGAAGTGCTGCCCATCACCGTTGCGACCGGAGCACATTGGCCGGATTCGTGAATTTGGCCTTGCAAAAATCAATTTTTGATGGTCGACTTTTTTGACCAAAGTGATTTAGTTCAATAAAGGGTGCCCCAGATAGAACGAAAAGCATTGGTTTATTGAATTTGGTCAATTAGTTTGGTTCTTACCGTGGTTCAACGTTGAACAATTTTTCAAACTGATGAATTTCTTATTTTTTGGTTTCAAATGTCATTTTTGTGAACCTATAAAAACCAAATGGTAATACTGATTTAAGTTTGGTGGATTTTTTTTTCGAAAAAGTTTTAATAGCGTATTGTATGATTTACTAAGATGGTTATCACATATTATAGGTAGTTACATTTGACCTTTTCTGTTTTTACGCTTTGCAACTAGTTTTTTACCTATCCTCGAGTGACCCTTTCACCAGGTACTTGATATGTATAAAAGTTGTTGGGGTTGTGTATTTTTACAAATTACTGCGTAACCCTTCCAAAGGGATTTAGTTTTTTAATACCATGACTATTTTACCTGTTGCTACCTGTGTTCCTTGTGTACATACTTATAAAGGGCTAACGCCATTCAAGGAAGATTATTCAGATTTGAATAGTCGAGCGAAGAAGTGCACACACTTAGTGAAATTTGTATTATTGAAAATGGACAGCACCAAACTATTTGAGTTGTTCAAAACCGCGGAATCAAAAAAGAAGTATTCGAGTCGTTAGTAAAAACCGAAGTTAATTTTACAAATGATGATTGGAAGGATGGTCTATTCATTGCCAGGAAAATAAAAAACATATTCTGCAGACTACAGTCTAAATGGAAACTAGCAAATCGAACTGAGAATGGATTTGTACTTAAAAGATCGAATTGGCTGGATGGATTTACGGCTTTCAAAGATAATGACGATATGGCCAGCACTTCTTCTGGACAACCACGAGGCAGACCAACAAAATGTATCGATGAGAGCTCAACGTTCGCCAGGAAAAGGAAGCTTCAGCGTGCCACAATGGAATTCATCTATCGGAGGCATTATCCGTCAAAAACGCAAGAAACCTACAAAGAAACAAATCAACTATAGCAAAGGCTGTTGCAATTGCTATGCCTGTCCGTCTTAAGCGCATTAAGGACAAAATTCATACACCGCCAAACGTGCAGCCTATCAAGTACACTCCAGAAGATGCCTTGGCCCTGTTTTTCGACGTGGGATTTCCAAACAGAAGTATAACAAGATGAGGGACTCGTTAAGGAAGCACAAATCGGACATTCTTCCCAGCTACGAAGATATAAATGCTGCAAAACAAAAAAGCAGTTCCAGTCCCTGTGGAAGTCACTGACATATCGGCACAAGTAAAACTCCAGGATTTATTGGACCGCACAGCGAGACGCATTGTGAAAAGTCGACCCGAATCGGAATTGGAAGCAAAGATATAGGTATGCGAACACGTGCAAAATATATCGACATCAAGAAAACACGGACCTTTTCAACATGTTGTCGGCCTCATCTGATCCCCGTATCTCATCTTTTAGTCACATCAGGACAATCAAGGAATTAACCAACGAAAACTCACCAGAAATATTAAGTATATTGAGCACTAATGATATGAATACCTATTTTGACATTTTATAGAAAAATTATTTAAAAAATTAAAATAAGCAAAAATTATCTATTTATAAAATTTTGTTAATTTAAAATAGTTTTACAACTTCATTTTTAATAAATGGATTTTAAAAAATTAAAATATTTTGCATATTTCATGCAACCTTTTCAGTGTACTAAACTACTTTGGCAGCCTATCCTGTAGCTCATTTAAAAGCTACAGGAATGAAAAAAAAAATCGTAGAATTGTTTGGGATAGTTCATTTCAAAGTTAAGGAGTGGTACTTTCGGAAATTTTCAAAGAGAGTCCAAACAATTAAATGGATTCCCCGAAAAAGGCTCATAAAAAGGTTCCAAATAGGCACTTTTAGCAACTTTAAGCTCAAATTACTAAAAATCTAGACGTGATGGACCATTTCTGAAACCGCAGTCGTGTTTAGCATCACTACCAAACTTTCAATATACTGGACCTTGTTGCCTAGTGTAATTTATTAAAATTACAAAAAATTTCGGAAGAATAATACAATTTTCTTGGAACTTAGCGGCTTCTAGATTTTATTTGGCCGTCATGTATTTGTCGTTCACTATATTGGCAGCGTTGCCAATACGCTAAAGATTAACACTTAATGAGTTTAAAATAAATTATTTTATCTATGATTTATCACAAAAATCACTCTTGCATACGCTCAGAACTATAATTCGATTAATTTCGAAATTTAAATGCTATAAGGTGGCTGAAATATTAGCGATTTTCTGTGTTGCACCAAAGGAAAAATTGAAGTAGCGATTTATCTAGCGATTTCCTGAATTGCTAGTTTAATAAAATGTTAAATTTTTTGATGTAGTTTATTTAGGTAAAGGCTTAATTTAATTAAAATTTATTTTAGGGGCTTCTTTAAGTAATTCGCCGACTCAATAGCTCGCTGTTTCGAAATCACTCGTAAACAGGGTCTGTGGCAGGGCGAACTGAAATTTGAGCGAATTTCGACCGATAGGGATTTCTACGCACCCCTACATAGTTCATATTTTTAAAAGTTTTATGATATTTTACTTAGTTTATATTACCAATCCTTTTGTAAATAAATGTCACAAATACAATAGAAAAAAGGAAAAGGACAGAGCCTAAGCAATGTCTATATGATAATTTTACAGGGGTAATATTTAATTATATATAAGCAGGTCTGTTTATTGCTTGTATCATAATTATTATTTTACGAGTAATGATTCAATGAATTTTTCAGCTTAACGGCATTTAAAATTTACGTTTTATATTTTTGTGCATTAATTTTTTATATTTTATTTCAGTAAACGTATATGGTTTTCAATTGTGGCTTTAACTCGGGAGGTATCACTGGTACAGGCTCCGGCTTTCGGGCTACTAGTCGTTTGAATCGGCCACTGAATTGCTTGCGGAATCCTTTAAAGCTATGTTTATCACTTGCGACCAATAACTCCTGAAAAGAAATTTAATGTAAATTAGTAAATTTTTTAAAGTCTGGAACAAATAAGTGCACTATTTTTAAGCTTCTTAAATAATAGTTTGTTGGAAGAAAACGAAATTTTAGTATGGTAATGGAATGGTATTTGTAAATAATAAATTAAAGTGCGATTGGCCATTTGGTATTTGAAAAAGATTTGGAAGAGGCAGGATGAAATTGCTTATGAATTTGTTTCTTTAAACATTCTGAGAGAATGGACTTAAAAAAAATTGTCAAAAACGATTTCTCAATTTTAAATGGCCACAACTTTTACAAGTTCAACACTTTTATCCATGATTCTGCTATGGGCCATACAGGCATTTAAATTTTACTATTTTCCGTTTTGCTTTCTGATAATGGGAACTCCCGGAAAGGTGTGAACCATCAACACACCTTTTTTAAGAAGACCCTGTTTTTGAGGCCAAAAACATTTTGAGCAGCCCTCGCATTCACACAATTTTAATTTTGTATTGTTTTTAATGAATTGAGCAAACAAATACAAAAAACATAATTAAAAAATCTTTTCCCGATTTCTTTCCTCAATTTAAAAAAAAAACAGGTACAAATTTCACTATTGATATTTATTGTTTAACTTAACTAGTTTGACATAAATTGTTGGGGCTCTCAGAGCTGGGTTCTCGTCCGCTTGTCTCACACACACTCTCCTGAACCTCTTGGAGATGAGAGATGATGAGCTTTGTGGTAGTGTTTGATTACTCGCTCGTGACTAGTAATCGATAGTCGATGGTGGCTAGTGCGGGCCAAGCCGCCACAGTACTCCCCCTCCAGTGACCGTGTGGGAGCGAATTGGTAAGATGGGAAGAAGCTGCAGAATTCCTATTACTGAGCATGTTCACCGAGTACAGATTTGCTTAGTTGCGTCGATGGGCGGTGGTTGCTTCGAGTGGGCGTCGATGAGTAAGTTTGTCTGAGCCGGAATAATGTCGCCTCTTGTTGAGGTTGATGTTTGCTTCGAGTGGGGGCCTATAAGCAAGATAGTTTGAGCCGGGATGATGTTGCCTCTTGTTGAGGTTGATGGTTGAAGTACGCTCTGGTCAAGGACTTCGTGTTGCCTCGGTTGAGGACGTTACTGCCTCGCGTTGAGGTCTTTGCAGCCTCTGATGAGGTCTTTGTGGCTGCCTCGGATGAGGACTTTGTCGATGCCTCGGATGAGGAATTTGTTTGATCAGGTTCACGGGTGTGCGGGTAGTATACATGACTGAAACAGAATCGGTGCGCCTCGGTTGAGGAAACTCCTGGAGATGAGAGATTATTAGCTTCGTGAAAGTGTCGCTCGTGACTAGTAATCGAGTCTCTGGTGGCTAGTGCTGGCCGAGCTGCCACACTAGTCACAGAAGAACCGCCATCAATTGATCGGCTTTGCAAATCAGTCAGCTAGCTTTGTTCAAGCGAAAATTAATCTATAAATATAAAAATTAATGTTTATCTGTCTGTCTGTCTGTCCCTTATGCCTGCCTAAACCGTTGCGATGAAACTTTAGGAAATGGTTGAGTGCTTGCCAGGGAAGATTTCTAAGTTAAAAAATATTATGAAAATAGTCCAAAAACCCCAAAATTTGCAAAATTATACTGTTTATAACATTGCAATGAAAATTTTTGCGAATGGTTGAACGCTTGCCCGGGAAGGTTTCTTAGTTGAAGAAATTTTCGGATAATGGACTAAAAATCGCGAAAATTGCAAAATTTACAGTTTTGGTAAAAGATTGGGGAATGGTTCGACGCTTGCCCGGGAAGGTTTCCAAGTAGAAGAAATGGGCGGAAAATGGTCCAAAAACCGAAACTTTCGGAAATGATTGGACGCTTGCCTGCGAAGGTTTCTTAATTGAAGAAATTGGCGGAAATGGTCCAAAAGCCGCGAAATTTCAAAAACTTTACCGCTCATCCGAAATTTGCCAAATTGCCTTATAAGTATTTATGAAAGCGCTTAATGCCTATATTACAATGCAGCCGTTGGAAGCTGTAGATTATACGGTGCGAAAATGTTCAATTTTAAGATTTGAGCCTGGATTATTGTGAAGATTGATAGAGGGCAACTGTAGACGGTTAAATAGTAGGTATAAACCAAACGGTCAAAAAAGTCACCAAATTTTGCAAAATATACGTGAATTTAGATTATCATGAAGACGGGTAAATAGAGGAAGTTTTGCAAAAAGCAATCGCTGTCATAGGAATCATAAGGACCCGGGAGACGCCGGGAAATCGTCCAAAAACCGCGAAATTAGCTTAATTATGCCGTTCATCCGATTGTAATAAATCTTTGAAAATCGCTATTACGCTTGCCCTGGAAGGTTTCTAAGTTGAAGAAATGAGTGGAATTCGCAAAATTTCCGATTGCGATCAAACTTTTGAGCACGGTTGGACGCTTCCCCGCGAAGATTTCTAGGATGAAGAAATGGTCCACAAGCGAGAAATTTGCAAAGTTAAGCCGAACAAACTTTGAGGAATGGTTGGAAGCTTACTGGAAATGGTTTTTAAGTTCCAAACACCGCGATACTTGCAAAATTATTTAATAATCATATTTATGAAAGCGTATAATTTTTAGATCACAATGCAGGCGTTGGTAAAATTTTCTTGAGTTTAGATTATTATTTAGACGGTCAAATATATGTATAGAGGCGAAGATCGAACGCTCAAAAATATCGCGATATTTTCTTATTTTTACGTCGCATCTCGAAAGCGAAGATTTTCAATTGGATTCCCTGTCATAAATGCTTCAGGAGACAATCTATTTAAAAGTGGTTCACCTACACCTTTCGATTAGAGAATTGATATTTCTGTTAATAATGTGAGTGTTAGACGTTTTACAAGTCTCAGAATTTAGTTAAGCTATGAACTGAAAATTTTGTGTATGGGCTGGAAATTCGTAGTTTTCTCTATGTATAACGGTTAATATCGACTTAAAGCCAGTTGTACCTTCGGTACAAAGTATAAAAACCGAAAAATTCACAAAAATATAAAACACTAGAGTCAATTTATATGGCAGAACAACGTTTGCCGGGTCAGCTAGTTATTGTATAAAATCATTTTATATGTTTGCTGCACGTATATAAAAACTTCGGCCGAGCCGAAGTTAACTTTCCTCTATTTTTATAATTCGTGCTAATCTTATAATTTAAATTAAAGTCATGTTACCCAAAATGAATATGCAAAATTTAAAAATATTTTGGAACCAATCTTGAAACAAAACTCGGCAACCCTATTGTCAAAGATGTTGCCAGCATGCCAACTGACGCAGTGTGGCAAGTCGGTTTTGGTTGATATGTCAGCCTGCGGTTGGATTTGTAATTATTCAAATGCAATTTTAAATATTAAAACAATTTTATTCATTTGATCCAGCTTAGCCAGTAAAATAATGATGATTACATTACCAAAATTAATTTTGCTTATCAAAATTGTTTGGATAAATTCACCACCCAGCTAAATCTCCTACCAATAGACGAGAGGTTTGAAACCAACCGGAAGAGATTTCTGTGGCACAAAAGACTTGGAATTCGGTTGAAAATTGGTTAATGAAGAGCTGAATAAAACTCTAAGCGTATAAAAATGATTTTCTAAAAATCTCAAAAATATCTTATTTTTGATGCTATGTAGTACCGGCACTCAGTTGGTTCCAGCTTCGGTATTTATGCGTAGATTTTCTTCACCAATACCTTATTATACTAAGAAGCTTTTCATAACACGATTCATAACAAGCCTTTTGCCAGCAATGGACAAGCCATTTCGATCTACACTCGTGCTTACTCAAACTCGCTTGTTGACGGCGAGCTTCGACAAGCCTCTTATGCAATTGTTGTTGTGTGTTGAAAACTTCAAACAAAAACACACCACAAGAAGGAAAAAAAAGCGTATGAAAAATACAAATCCAAAAAAAGGTCATCATGCTATCTCTTTTGCTCTGACAAATTGTAGTTTTTAGTGTGCTTGTGACGATTGTGCACAAGCGTTGATCGTAACAGCTCGCATCAGATCTTTAACTTTGGCATCAAGTACTCGAGGTGACTCGTGGCCGAAGCTACGAGCCATCGCGAATATTTGTACTGAACGAGCTTTACTCATGACAGCTCGAAGCAGAACTTAGATTTTAGCATCAAGGGGCTTGCGACAACTCGCGGCCCAGGCTCTGAGTCAACGTGAGTATAAGTACGGGCCACACTCGAGTTTGTCAAGCCATGAGCGCTGAGCGAGTGTACTCGTGGCGGCTCGTTGCAGTTCTCTGCTCTGTACCAAGGGTACACAGAGTATATTAAGTTTGTGCAAAAGTATGTAACGGCCAGAAGGAATCATCTCCGACCCTATAAACTATAAATACTCTTGATCAACATCATCAGCAGAGTCGATAAAGTCATGTCAATCATTCTGTCTGTCCGTATAAACGCACAGATGTCAGAGATTGTAAGTCGATCCAGCAATTTAGAAAAAACGACATAATTCTAACAGTTTTTATATAGAAGGGGTCAGTCATTCTATCTTTCCGTATGAACGCACAGATCTCAGATATGGTAAGCCGACCCCGCAATTTAAAAGAAAAGTTATAGTTTGAATAGAAGATTCGTACCTGAACATATATGAACATATTTAGAAATTAGTATTATTTATCGATCCGCCAAAGGTTTGGTAAGGATCTGATAATCGAAAGTCGAGTTATAAGGAAAACAAACAATTCTGGTGGAAACCACCGGCCGCAACCGCGATGGGCAGAACTTTCCACAAACTTTGGGAGGTACAGAGTATATTGTAGTCGTTGAGACTTGAGCGTTGTGAACATATTGTAGTTGATCCCTTGATTTAAGTTGGACATTCCAGTATCTTCTTATTTAACGCATTGCTTGTTTAGACGACGAGACATAGCAGCTTCCTCGCATATAAAACTGCCTTCAGAAAAAGAATCTAAGAGCACACGAACAGGATGGGAATAACCAAGCTTATCCTTTATTACACTCTGTACCAAAGGACATCTCTTCTAGTTCCAATCCCCGAGTGGGACCTAGGGCATCAACCCCTCCTCTCTTCCAGCGAACTCTGTTGTTGGCCGTCGTTTTCAGTTCACCCTAACTTTTCCCGATGCTTTCCACTTCTCTTCCGATAGTCCTCCTCCAAGTTACTTTGGATCTGCCAGGAGTCCGCCCGACTCCGTCCAACGGGTTCCATTCCATTGCCTTCCTCGCGATGTTGTTCTCATTTTTTCGCAGTGTATGTCCTTTCCAGTTCCATCTCATTCTCCGAATTATGGTATTGACACTCTCCATATTCGCTCGTCTAAGTAGCTCGGAGTTCCGTATTCTTGCAGGCCAGAATATGCAGAAGATGCGTCGCAAGCATCGGTTTACAAAGTTTTAGAGTTTTGACACTATGGAAGTTGGAATTTTTCAATGTGAAAAATCGCCTGATTTTGAGCCAGAGAGGATATGACGATCATCGCCAAACAGCTGACAGCATCCCAAAGGCTCCTTAAGCAGCGAAGGCTCGAATCCACAACTAGTAAGAGGTAGACAGAGTATATTGTGTTTATCCAAATCTATATAACAGCTATGAGGACCCTATATAATATATATAATTTAAATCAGCATCAACATTCAAGTCGGTAAAGTCATGTCTGTCTATCTCTCTGTTCGTCCGTATGAGCAAACAGGTTTGTAGATATACAAATTTTAGCCGAACTGCAATAGATTGCGCATTCCGTGAGATAAGCTTATCAGGGTCCAACTAGTGCTTACAGCGGATGATGTGCTGGATGCGCTCGCTGTCCAATTTCATTAAAGGGATCTGATGCGGCCTCCTTCGTCGGGACCCAGCTGCTCCTGTAAGTAAGCAAGCTCGAGGTGGGAAATAATCTGAATTACTGAACTGAATCACCAAGCAGGCTCCATAAAATGCACACTAGTAATGCTTATAGGCTCCAATTAAAACAAAAGACTTAACTGATTTAATTTAACATGAATCTCAGCGTAGCCACGCAGGATCTTAATGCGCAAGCCGTGCACGAGCACAGAGTAGACCTATCCACCGTTTGGATGTTGAGTAAGATTAGTCAGCGCCATTAGCCTTTAAAGAAAACGATAAGCGAAGAACATTTGCCTGAACCAGGAATCTGAACCATAGTACACCGAACTCCTGTGAATCCAATCTAAGACAGTTTTATTAGAAGCATAATAAAAAAAAATATATTTATGTTTTTCAACTGATCAAGAATGTATATTGTTTAAAAGTCCACTTGTTGTAAGCATTTGCAAGAACTTTGTAAAAATCGTGTGCGTAAGTTAACGTCGTCTCCGTTACTCGGGGGAGGAAATATTCAATATACTTTACATTTATCAATTAACAGAGCTTTATCATAAATGTTAACATACCCCTGACCCCAAATATGTGGCAGAAGTTACATTTTGTGCATCTCCGTTGCATATTATAATATCTTTCTGAAAAAATACCAACAACCGCAGGCGTTATGTCATTCCAGATGTTATAAGTTTCAATATTCTTATATTATTACAATACCAATAGTGAAGAAGATGAATGTTGTATAGTAATAAGAAAAGTATATTGAAACATTTTACATCTGGAATGCCTGCTGTCGCCTTAGCTAAAATAAATGGCACGTTCGTATGAGCGAGCAGTTTGAAACTAATCGTCGACTCGGGTTAACATTCAATATGAATACCTAAATCTCAAAAACAAGAAAAGCTTGAGCAACCAGAGTTGAAGTGTAGACTGCTATTGTTTCCCACTCCCACAATTTTTAAGATATCGATCTGAAATTAAAAACTCAATTATAATGGCAAAATTTATATTCGCTCATAAAGAACGGATAATAAATAGCGGAGCGGTAGTGGGGTTTTCAAAAAACATTACATTTGGCGTATCAGCAACACTACATTTGGCGTATCAGCAACACTTCTATTGTTATACATTTGTAGAAAGCATACGCCGACTCTTTTTTTTTTAATTTTAATATGTTAACATTAATGTTAATGATCTGTTAATTAACATAAGGGATGCTATTGATCACTTTTTTCCCTGAGTAAGGGCTATATCAAAGTCGGGCAGGGCCGACTTTAACAAACGCTCTCGGGTTTTAATAAAGACCAATTGAAAATTAATAAAAAAAAAAAAGTAAGAAAGTCGGTCAAGCAAGACTGTAAATTACTCTTTACCTCGCAAAGATTGTGTTAAGCTGTGTCCATCGCCGTTGCGGCCGATGCTGCCACCATAAATGTTTGATTTCCCTATATCTCGGCAATCGATCAGACGATCATTACCATTCATTTGGCGATAAGTTATCTTAAATACCACGTGTGTATGTCTAGTGGGTATGAACCATCCATCTAGAAAACTATTGGGGGATATGTTTTTTCCAATTCTGCGTTCATAAGGACAGACAGACGGACGGAGCGACAGACGAACATGGTTATATCGACCGGCTGTTAATGCTGATCAATAATATATGTACATATGTATATACTTTATAGGGTCGGAGATGCTTCCGTCTGGCGGTTACAAACATTTGCACAAACTAAATATACTTTGTATAACTTAAAAAAGGGGATTTCCTTTCTTTTGATTGATGACTAATGCATCAGTTTGAGAAAAGATCTTAGAAACAGTTATTAGACAGTCGAAGCCAGGTTTGGGATTTTACCCTGAGTGATTCATAATTACATCCGAATCGACTACTTTTATGATTACACGCATCTTTAGCCGAGTTGTATGTATTCAAGAATACATACAAACGTTGTATAGGTTTGCATGTGTTTTCGAGCAAAACCGTCTACATACATACATGTGTATGTGTGTGTATGTATGTATGTTCATGCATATATGCTTTCAAGTACATTTGTATACATATGTATGAACATGTGCCTGTACGTCAACAAAAACATTTGGTGGCGAAAAACAATCTTCCTGCTAATATCTAATCGTTTTTCGTCTCTTTGGCACAAACTAAATTCCACTCAGAGCAGTCGTCATAAATAATATATGTACATACATACATATGTATAATACATTTTTACTTGACAACGGTAAGGAAGGAAATTGCCATTCCATAGTATACATATGTAAGTACATATGTGTTTAATTATTCAACAAGGCACCAAAATAACCAATGTTTCTTACTCACCGGGTTAATGCAATGGTAGATATGTGGAGTTGGCAACTTTGGGGGAAATGTCCACTCCGTGTTATCAACATCTGAGAGTCCAACATCGGTGGTGTTGGGCCCTTTGGTCCGTACAAAAGTTACACGTTGGTCATCTTTACCAATATTTTGGACATTGTTGTTGGATTTCGCATCAGTCTGCTGCTCCCTGGGGTGTGAAATAGAGTTCTGCAGCTCGCCATCGGTGGTGTTCGGAGTTGGCGAAACGCTGAGCACCTCCTCACGTTTTCGTAATGTACTTCGGACGAGACGCATTGTTAATGTTCCAGAGTTGCCGTTGACCATTGCTAGGTACACAAAAATGAATAGTTTCTGAATTTTTCTATGGACACACGCAGGTACTCGACAAATATCACAGGCGGTTGCACATCAAAATTGAGAGTTTTCTTCTTAGCATGAGTTGCGAATCTCCCGTCGTCAATTGTACAACTACAATGCGGTGCACTAGTAGTGCGATTAAAATCGACCGTGTGTTGAAATGGTATTCAGTACACTAACATCACAACGCTAATGTCAGGTGGGCACCAGCAGTTAAAGTTTGACTAGAATATCGATTTTCTGTACATGGGTTGGCATATTGGGTGGGTTGAACGTTGCTGGCTTCCACTGCTGTGCTTAGGTTAGCCCTACTACTGGTCTGCGTGTATATATGTATGTACATATGTTTGTTTGTAGGTTGATGTCGTAATTATATGTGGCGATTTGTTTAATTTAGCAGCCTTTCGGCTGCAGAATTAGTTAACTGTACGCCACAAGATAGTACATTTGGATCAGTATCTTTATTCTGCCTATCGTATAAATTATGATTTATTTCACTAAGTTGGTTTTATTGATGTTTCCAATGTCTTCGTTAATAACTTTCACAATCTAAGAATGTATGTCTGATTTTTGTTATGTAGACTCGCGAAGCGTTTTGTTGCACTTCAATTCGGGTTGAATGGTAGAGTGTATCTGAACAAAAGCTAAATATCACTGCAAACGGGAAGCAATACTAAAACAGTGTGCTCTCTTGTTTCCTCTCTCTCTCTCTCACACACTAAATTACAAATGTACACACAAAGATTGTGTGTGTATATTCGTGACTTGTACAGTAGATATGTATGTAGATGTACAAAAAGTATTCTCGCAGTGCTCACTAATACTAGCGTTCATGCTGACGTCAAGTAACCTGGGTTATTTTCGTTGCAAAAACGTTGTGTGCCAATATCATTAATCTATTGTAGAAAACAGTATTTATGAACAGCATATGTACTTATGTATGTACATATGTTGGTGAGAATGAATGTTTGAGTTTGGAGTAAGATCTCGAAGAGACCTTACGCTCTCCAGTCAATTTAGCAAAGAGTGCCTACATATGTATGTATGTACATGTATGTGAATGTATAAAGACGCATACACATGGATATTGACACGTTCATACAGTTTATCAGAAAAGTATTCGTTGCTAGGCAAAGAATTATGAGCACTGGACTACAAAATAAGACAATTTTTTGTAATTCGGGACAGTTCGCGCCTGATTTTTTTTTGTTTTTCTGTCTTTTGGAAGAACCCTATTTTTTATGATAGTACACAAAGTAATACACAAAATTACATTTTTTTCGACTTAAAGAAATTTTTATTTGTGTATAGTTCATTTTTGGCCAATTTTTTTTTACTTATTTTGCTTTAAATTGAAACTAATAGGACGTTTCTACTACAGGTGCGTTCACGTTCGCGTTCAATTATCGAAGAACGCGCGTTGAGGTCCATATAAAATAAGTGAGCTTGTTGGCCGAAGGGGCGGTTAGGGGAGGGGACAAGGGAAAATATTGCATACACTTTAAACGCTGGCTCTGCCAACTCGTTTTTTGATATCTGTACGATGAATATCGATAAGTATGTATGTCGATTAGACATTTTGATAACAAAAGCAGCTGGCGCAACAAATGGCGGTCAAGATCAAGTCATGTTTGGAGAAGACAGGTACAGATAGTTGGACATACTTGAGGACTTTCACAGTCATTCACAAAAAATACATCTAACAACTTATCACTGGTGTTGGTGTAATGTGTTGCTATGGTTGAGTTTACTAGCTGCAAATGAAATTATGTCATCCGATAGTTTTTTATCAACTAAAACAATACTGAATATGGGCTTAACGACCTTATTTGATTCAACCGATAAGGCTGGAAGGCTTTCAGATGCCCCTCACCCCAACTGCTCCAGCTTCTCAACCAGCGTTTAAGGACCAGGCCACGCACATTACTGCTGTCAAAAACTTCATATTGCAGCTGTGGCTAATGCTCTCATTGAATGTGACCTGCGAATGCACGGTATTCCCTTCATTGAGGGAGCGGAGTTGAAGACTGCGTTTCACAATCTGTGCTTTGGGCCTGTTGTCATTCTTAAGCGTGAATCCATGCAGGATAAGGATTTGCTCTTACGCGCAGTAGGAGCTTGACGTTTGCTTGAACTTGCCATGTTCTGATTTGGCAATGTGTAATTCTTTGATGTTATTGAAAGGTTTAAAGAATTTTTGATTTGTGTGTGTGTGTAAGTGATAATTATGTTGCTTTGCTCAGTGTTTGTGTGGGTGCCAATTTTTGACGCTTGGCTATTGCAAGACAAATGTTTTTGTTTTATTTAATGTTGGCGTGATTAGTTATTCTGGACGTTGCTAAATGTTGATGTCCTTTTCAGGATTTACACATACAAAAACAGAAAAGAAAGTCGGTCAAGCCCGACTATAACATACTCTGTACCTGTGAAGTGCTGCCCATCACCGTTGCGACCGGTGCTGCCCATATCTGTTTGTTTTCCCTATAACTCGACAACCGTTCATCCGCTTCCTTCTGCCTGTTACATACTTTTGCACAAACTTAATATACTCTGTGTACCTCTGGTACAGAGTATAATTACAATTATTGTTTAAAAAAAATAAGTTAAGTAATTTAAGTTTAAGTTAAGTAATTATTGAAGCGACAATAAAAAATTGCATCCTCTCGAAGCAATAACGATTGTTTTCCACGGAAATGACTTAAAAATTGGCATTTATTTTTTGTTATGTTTTCACACAATTCTACAAACTTTTGACAAAATCGGACTATAGCATATATCTCCCATAGGAAAGATCGGTCGAAAAACAAGTTCTTGAGAGAAAACCTGTTTTGTTTGCAATGGAATCCCCTCCAAATTTCGAAAATGTTAGTGTTGAGCTATTAAGCTTTTTTAATAGCTGTTGAATTGTTCACTAAATTTGTCCAAATAATTTAAAACCGAAATAAGTTTTTTCTCATAAGTAACAGTTGTTTATTTGCCGCACAGGGCCGATGTTGTTGTAGTGGAATACTAAGCAGGCTGTCTGGCAGTGCTCAGGCGAAATACAATCTATCTATACATCTATATAAAAGTGAAAGTATGTTTGTATATTTGTATGTTTGTCCCTTATGGGTGTCCCTTTTCACAGTAAGTTCATGTCGATCAGGAAAGTGTCATAGGCTGTGTCTCATGTCTGTGAAATGGTCCAAGAACCGCGAAATTTGCAAAATTATACCGTTCATCCGATTGCAATGAAAATTTGGGAATGGTTGAACGCTAGCCCGGGAAGGTTTCTAAGTTGAAAAAATTTGCGGAAAACGATCCAAAAACCGCGAAAATTGCAAAATTTACGTTTTCGCTAAAACTTTGGGAAATTGATCGACGCTTGCCCGGGAAGGTTTCCAAGAAAAGAAACCGCGAAATTTGCAAAATGTTCGTTTGTTATAAAACTTTGGAGAATGTTTGGACGCTTGCGCGTGAAGGATTCTGATTTGAAGAAATGGAAGGGAAATAGTCAAAAAACCGCGATAATTCAAAAACTATACCGTTTATCCGATTGCGGTGAAATTTTGGTCAATGGTTAGACGCTTGGCCGCGAAGGTTTCTAAGGTCCAAAAATCGCGAAATTCGCAAAATTATACTGTTCATCCGATTGCAATCAAACTTTATGGAATGAATTCAACGCTTGTTCGGGAGGGTTTCTAAGTTGAAGAAATTTGCAGAAAATTGTCAAAAAACAGCTTAATTAAAAAATTTTCGGTTTCGGTAAATCTTTGCATAGTGGTTCGACGCTTGCCCGGAAAGGTTTCCAAGTAGATGGGCGTAAAATTATCCAAAAACCGCGAAATTTGCAAAATGTTCGATTTTGATGAAGCTTTGAGGAATGGTTGTACGCTTGCCCGCGAAGGCAACTAAATTGAAGAAATGGGCCGGAAATGGTCATAAAACCGCGAAATTTCAAAAACTATACAGTTCATCCGATTGCCATAAAACTTTGGGGAACGCTAGACCGCGAAGGTTTCTAAGGTCCAAAAATCGCGAAATTCGCAAAACAATCTTATAGATATTTATGAAAGCGCTTAGTGCATACATTACAATGCCGGCGTTGGTAAATGGAAGCTGTAGATTACACGGTCAAAAATATTGCGAAATTTGCAAATTTTTGACTTGATCCTGAATTATTGTGAAGATTTGATAGACGGCAATTGTAGACGGGTAAATAGGAAGTATTAACCGAACTGTCAAAAAAGTAACGAAATTTGCAAAATATTTATGATTTTAGATTATCATGAAGACGTGTATATAGAGTAAAAGATCGAACGATCTAAAGTGTTTACACCGACATGCAGCCTGCACTAGATTAAATATAATCGCTCTCTTAAGAACCCGGGCGACGCCGGGTATTCTGCTAGTTTGTTTATAAAGTTAATGTTTAACACACAGGCGAATCCGAGTTGATCCCTGTTGTTGCGACAAGCGAAAGAAAATTGCTGCGGCGGATCAGAACGACAACTGATGCTGAGCACAACGAAAGCGAGACTTGCGGCAGGTCAGATCTATAACTGGCGCCGATGAGGTCGAAAGCAAGACTGATTAATGTAAGGCCAAGGGCTAGCGAATTAGAATATTTTAACAAATCAAGAGAGCAAAAGAGAGCGCATTAGCAAAACAAACAAGAATAAGAGGAAGTTACGTTAGATGCGAGTTTGTTACACAGAGTAACAAAATTATTGACAATGAATTTAATTTGTAGATTCGGGCTGATGCTGCTCTGTTGGTTGGATAACCAAACAGTTAGTTTGTTATGCTCTGTCATGATTCCACTTTGTTTGGTCGATATCGGACATCTATATAGTATAGCTCCCATAGAAAAGTAACGTCCGAAAAGTAGTCTTAGGTAGAAAAACTTTTTTGTTTTCAATGAAGGCTGCAAGGGTATAAAAAACTTCGGCAGAATCAATTTTTTTAAATAATACTTAGCATATATGTATAATACTTCCGATATCTATAGTACGATATTTTGACATCATCCTTTAACAAATTCCTTTCTTGAAAACGTGATGCTACAATTTCCGATTTTTTTTTTTTTGGAAGATCTAGATCTCTTATTAGGGCGTAAACCACTTTGTCGGAAGGGATTTCGCTTTTTAGTGGGTTCTTGATAGTTTTCTGTGTCATCGACTGATTCAGATGAGTCATGTTCAGGTTCAGTTTGGAACTTGAATCTTTCATGTGACTTCATGTTTGGTGAGCATTTCGGTCACTTCGTTACCTAGGAATCGGACCAAAAACATTTTACAATGGAACAATTAGTTTCTGTGCTGAACTCTAAAAGCTCTTCAAAAAATTGAAAAACTGCGCACACAATCGGCGGAGCAAAATGGACCATAGACATTTTTAATACCATTTGAACGGTAAAATTGAAATTGCTCGTTTTTTATATAAATGCTAAAAGCTTCTACAATTTCCAACAGATTTGGATAAACGAACACTTTTTATACCCTGTACACATTGAAAATGGGAAAAGGGGGATCATGAAGTTGTGCAAAAGTATGTAACAGGTAGAAGGAAACATTTGCGACCCTATAAAGTATATATTCTTGATCAGCATCAACAGCCGAGTCGATTTAGCCATGTCCGTCTGTCCGTCCGTCTGTCTGTCCAACTGTCTGTCCGTATGAACGCGTGTTTCTCAGAGACTATAGAAGCTAGAGCCACAAATTTTTGCATGTAGATAGGTGTATACCCGATTCAAAACGAGTTTGTTTCAGATTTGAAAAATTCCTCCCCCTCCCCCCTTTAAGCGCAAAAAACTGTCAGAGCCACAATTTTTTAGATAGACCTACCAAACTTTACATATATCAAGTATCAAGTTAGACCTTCCAAACTTTATATATATCAAGTAAGGCCCAATATCTATCTATTCTGAAAAGATCACTAAGATCGGTCAATAAACACCGAAGTTATATACGAATCAATTTTGCTTGTGGGAGAGAGGGGGGGTCTTGCATTGTCAGCTATCGCGCGCGGCCGCATGCCATGCGTTTTTGTGTGTATGTATGTGTGAGTGTGTGTGTATGTAAAGAAAAAACACACGAAATCAAGGGAACAGGGTATTTTGTAGTCGGGGCACTCGACTGCAGCTCCCTTACTTGTTTAATTTGTTATATGGATCACTTTTTTCCAACTGAACGGTTTCCGGACTCACCATTTTTGATTTGAACTTTTTTTGGAATAGGTTTTATTTAAGCGTGCTTCGCATTCATTTGAACGCTTGCATGTTGAAAAAACTCTACAATAAATCAAATTAAATTAGGCGACCTTTAGGTGCACCTCCAAATATTCATAAATCCGCAGGGTGGATTCTGTTCAGCCTACGCCGACGAATAGGCCTTGTTAGAAGTTGTGGCAAGTCAATTATTGTGAGAAACTAACCGCTCCCTGTATCGATTGGAATATTTCTCAATGGTTTTGATAAAGTGGGAATGCCTAAGTCCCGGAATTTGGTGGTATTACATACATACCTGTGCGCGCTTAATATTCTTCGAAGAGCCTTACTTAAACGTACCTCAACTCTCTTAATGGTGGTGGTGCAGGCCGTTCCCCAACATGTAATAATCCAGTTAAGAGTAGGGAGGACTATTGTCTTAAAAAGCCTGACTTTAGCCTTAAGGGAAAGGCCACTCTCAGGCCGAAGTAACCATTCTATCTTCCGGAGTTTTAAGCAGGCAGAGCCACACACCATATTAACATGGGGTCTCCAGGTGAGCCTCCTATCCAGTGTGACGCCTAGATATATAATGGTGTCCTTGTGGGCAATTCGAGTTCCGTTCAAAGTGAGTCGGGAAGTATTGCCCCTACAAAGTGTAAAAGTAGAATGCTGCAGCTTCTCCACATTATCACCTATATTCCATCGTGAGGCCCAACATTCAAATTCGTCGAGAAATTCCTGTGCTTTTTTAGAGGCAGACTGTTGCTTGAAGCCAAAGTGAACCTTGGCTATCAAGATATGGAAGATCAGCAGTATAAGCTTGTGGCAACTTTGATAAACACTTCAGGCAACGCTAAAGTAACCGAAACTTTTTGTGACTTTTTCAGCCTATCCGTGAGCGGTAACACTAAGCATAGAGAGTAGCTACAACCACCACGCGAACTAGGTTTGTGAAAATATGTAAAAAATATCGTATCGATGAATATCATTTTTTAAAAATATCATCAAGTTTTTGCAATATTTATCACCAAAATATATCGATATATCTGATATTTTTGATATTTTTATATTTCAGTATAAAAATCTTAAGCCCCCCAAAATAACATTAACTTTAAATGCAGTATAATTTTTTTGAGCTTTTTATTAATTAAAAATAAAACAATAAACTTTTTTCCATTAAAGAACAGAGATCTTAAGGTTGAATAGTTTAAGTAAGGATACAAGAAAAAACTTAAAAGACTTCATTTCATTTTTTAAACAATGAAAAAGTTAAATTTTCTAGAAAAATGACATATATTGGTAACATTATTTTACCTTTTTTAAAGGATTTCAAAAAAACTCTTTGTTTTATATGAATATCCGTCATGCGGCTTCGCGTGTCGCAGACAACGCATTTTATGGCGGAGGCCAGCCACACAGAAGGAACCGAGCTACCTGGTGTTATAAGGTAACTCATGGCCAATTTTGATAACTTCGGTAACGTTTTTTCCTGGGATTTCCAAAACTCTAAGGGATCTGTCTCCCAGCCAGAGAGTGGTAAATTTAAAAATAGTTTTATTTCTGTATTTTCCTTGGCATCTGTAATTGGCTTTATGGCAATTGATCTATTGTGGGCGCGGGGAAATTCTCAAGACTTTTCTGACATTACATTTTTTCTTACCTTAACACATGTTGAATACGCTTCCGGGTGCTTGTTCCTCAAATGTGACAGGAGATTAGTGGTGTTACCACTTGACTTAATTACTTTTTCACAAAGACTGCAGGTGGCATTATGTGCGTTTATGTTTGTGTAAAAGCTCTTTGACGCGCTCATCTTCTATATTTCCAAATAATATCGATATGCGATATATCAGGAAAAAAATATTTCGATATAAATATTTATTTTTTGTAAAAAATATCGATATATTAATATTTTGATATATTATCAACAAGCCTAACGCGAACGTCGCGCCATTTTTTCCTCATTAAAATCAATTAAAGTTTAAGTTAAATATAAACTTCGTGTTTTAATGGGCATTTAAAACACTCAAGATATAGGAGATCGCTCAGGCAACCACATCAATCCCCGATCATCATCTCTTCAAGCCGTTGCCATTTCCCATAAACTGTGTACAAAACAGGGCCAAGAACACTTCCTTGCGAGACACCAGCTATAATAGTACGTAACAAGGATCGCGCTTCACGCACTTCAACAGAGAAAGCTCTGTCCGTCAAAAAAGTATCAATAAGTCTCCACAGACACTCCGGGAGTATCAGCTTCAATTTATACATCAAACACTCATACCAGATTCTATCGAATGCTTAGCGTACATCTAAAAATACTGCCGAACAGTATTTTTTTTTCTCAAAGGCATCGAGAATCTGATTACCTACTCTGTGATCTGATTAATTTTATAACTTAATTTGACCAAAAAATAGGATATCACTGAGAATTACAATTTCAATTAATTGTATCATTCCTATTGCAGCTATATGTTATAGGCATTCGATCTTTCTGATGTTAATTTTTGTGGAACGCTTGATCAATTTAATGAACATTTGTCAAGTTTCATTGATGTGGCGTTGGAACTGACCAAGTGTCAAAGCTTTTAGTTAGCGCATACTTTTATTTGTTTATAACTTTTATTAATATCTCTTAAACTATAAAAGTCGCCAACTTTTGGAAGATACCATAATTAAGGGTATACTTGGGGCAACAAATTGTATATTCTTAGAAGCTATATAATGGTTGTTAACACTGAGCGAAAATTATTTATATAATTTAGCAACAATTATTTATTATAATTAATTAAAAAATTTTTTATTAAATTTTGACTTTAATAGATGTATCAAAATACTTTTCAGCAATATGAATGAAACCCCTGTCCGATAGACACAAGCTGAGAAATCAATTTCTTAAAAAACCGTTATTTTCCACTTTTTGGTTCTTCTCCGATTTTAAATTATTTTTAAAATTATCAAAAAATGTTTGTGCCAAACCGTAAATTACGTTTTGGTGGGCATGTAGAGATCTAATTTCGAAATAATTTTGGTTCAAATCAAAAATGGTGAGTCCGGAAACCGTTCGGGTTGGAAATGAATGACCCATATATTAGTTTACATCTTCCAATAGAGAAAGAAATTTTTTAGAATTTGTTTGATACTTAAAAAACGGTGTAATTAACGGGTTTTTCAAATTTAAAAAAAAAATGAAACGAAATATTCGACATCTTTGTAAGTATCCACACTACAAGTTTGACAACAAATTAACGTATAAACGATTAAGAGATAATTTTATTAGTTTTAATTTGGTATATAAAACTAATTCATAAGTTTTTTCATAATTGAGATATTTGTAATTAGGTAAGAAATGCTAAAAACGATAATTTGGGATTATCTCGAAATCGTTTCTACTTAAAATTTTGAACTCCAGATTCGGATTCAGCGCGTGATTTTACATAAGGAATGACATAAATTTGCCGAGGATGAGAAAATCGAAGCTAGGGAAAACAAAGGATGCTGCGGAAAACAAATTTATAATTTTTATTTGCGACAATCATTTCCAAAAAGGTCACGATAATGCGCAACTCCATCGCCGCAGCAAGTCGTCTGGATCGTTTGGGGTATTAAGAATAGAGCTGGAGAAACATCGATGGATCGATGTTTAAATTCGCTCATAAAAATTAGTCATATGACCTACTGTGCCTTGTCAAGTATAGCATCTTTCATAGATCCGCGATTGAGAAAAGAATGCCTTTAATGTTCCGATCAATGCTGACCGAGCTGCCAAAGCTCTTGAGCAGGAAATAAACGCATTACTATCCTAAAATATCCATAAACATCTAACGCCACCGCATACTTCAACAGACGATTCTAAGAAAACAAAGTTTTCTTTTCTGCGTTAAAAATATAAAATAAAGTTTGCCATAATTTGTTCTTACATTTGCCTTGTAAGAACAAACTTGGCAAATACGATAACAGTTTGCGAGATAGTGTTCACATTGTGTTCAGACAGCACGCAAATTTGTCGAAAACTTGATTTGAAAAACTTTGCAAGCCGTTTGACACAAGCGATTGGCTGCAAGTTAATTTGGCGTTCACACACAAGTCAAATTAATTTGCCCGTGTGAACTTAGCTTAAGTGTATTATCAGTTACTTATTTACAGATATGTCTGTACAGGTTAAGTTTTCCTTTTTATGTCTTGAAGGTAAAAAGTGATGAGCAGGTAAAAATAGGAATAAAGATAGGTTTATGGCAATAGTGAGAGCATTTACGTTATATCCTCCGACTGGAATGGTTAGTTGGGTGAATCCTAAAGAGCCTTCTCCTTGCCCTAATCCCGTTTATCCTTCGACTTTTGAGAAGGCGTCTGGCGAGGTTGTTCGAATATCTACGTATCGCGCAGCCTGGTTGTTAATAGTGTCGCCGACCATTGGGACGCCATATTCTCTCTCGATGGCTTAAGTACGCATAAGCCATTCCCCACCTGTGATTCTTCTCAAAATTTTGGCCTGAAAACCCCAGATTTTGTTTAGGTGGGTTTTTGCGGCAAAACCATACACATGCTCGCCATATCTCCAGATTGGTGCATGGATGACCTTATAGATGAGGACTTAGTTTTTAAGCGACAGTTTGTTGTTGGCGTTGAGGAGCCAGCGCATTCTCGTCGCTTTGCTACATAGGTACTTACAGCTCGTCTTGTGTGGAAGTACCTCTCCGTGCCAGAAGACACCTGGACTAATGTGTCTTCTGAGAATGTTCGTAGCACAGACACATTTCTCAGGGTTAATGGAGAAGTTCCAACGGCAAGCCCAGCTTTCAAACATTTTGAGATATTCTTGAAGAGCATCTGTTGCCGTATAGATGCACCTATCTCGTGTCATGATTGCAGTGTCATCGGCAAAAGTTGCAATGAGAAAGTCCTGCGGTTCCTCTATTGGTATGTCGAGAGCCACTGCAAGTCTGTATAGGGTTGGTCCCAGAACACTGCCTTAAGGTACTCCTGCTCGAATCCTCTTTTTCTGGTATGCAAGGCTATCCTGGACAACTCTGAAGATCCTGTCAGAGAGAAATGATCTGACCATTAGGAAGAGTTGAGGATTGAGCGTTCCCCTGAGCTCTGTCATTAGGCCGTGGAATCCTTTCAGGACGAAGTTCACCACTCTGTGTAGCTGTTCTGGTGTGCCATGTCTCAGCCGAAAGCCAAACTGGAAATTTCGGATCTTCCGTTTGATTGCTTTAGTTTCTCTCCAGTTTTTGCAAGCATTGAGCAATAAAAACAACACCGCCTTGCGAGGGAGTAGCTTTTTTGTTTTATTGTACACTTCGCTGTTGCTTTTTGGTGAGCCTATTTCACTTTTGACCTCCGCATACGTGATAATTTTGGCTGGAAGCGAAATTTAAAGAGGGACGCCTAGTGAATTTTTCATTAGGGGTGGCATCCTCAAAGAGCTTGGCAATGGCCTCCTTCTTAATTGTGGCCAAAATGTTTCCTACCCGATTCGCAATCCTCCTGTAGATTCTGTCAATAGCAAATACAAATTGTACATCTTTTGTAATTTATTTATGATTCCTGGATCAACAACCAGGAATTTGGTTTATTACCAACCAAAGATTATATTTCCCATCTATGATGGCTTTTTATTAAGTTTTAGAAAGTGTCATTTAATACAATTTTTACAACTTTGACGTGCTAAAGAAATTTTTAAAATTAACTTGTATCCAGCTTGAAAGCCTCTGTCGAACAGTATAAATTTTATTCGAGTGAAAGCCATGACCCAATATTTGAAGAACTGTTTAATGTATATAATTTTGACTCCGCTAGGCGCGACCTAAGAATTGATTTAAGACCTGTGGTTTCTTGGGCAAAATTTCTTAGAATTTACCGTAGATTATGTTTCTGCTGTACGCTTGGTCGATTAAAAATTTGACCCGTACTAATGTTTTTGCTAGAGATTTATTTTAAGTATAAGTAGCTTTAAGAAGTAACCTAAAGCTGTAGATATAGTTTTAAGGTGCTAAACTACAAATTAATATATTTTTTAGAAAAAAACTAGGGATTTAAGCTTAGTATACAAAACAAAAAAATCCATATAAAAGAACTCACAAAACTTTTGGCACCAAAGTCGGTCGCTTTGTTGCCAGTACACACTTCCATCAAAAGGTCTCAAGAAAACACCATAAATATATTAACGGGTGACAACTAAATATCTGCACAAACTTTGGGAGAGCGCGCCTTTAGCTGAGCTTTACATAAAAGCTTTCGGAATGACATTTCTTTTTTTTTGTTCTCCTGTCAACACGTTTTCTTGCCCCCTGACAAAAATTTTAACAACTAGTCGCCATCATGTCGTCCGAGCAAGAACGTCTTCGTGATCGCGTTGTAAAATTCTGCGAAATACACGCTGACAAAGATAAAGTGTTTACAGTAAGCCATTTTACCCAAGAGGGCAAGTTCAAACGCACTATTTATAGTATTTTGCAACGAAAAATAATAAAAAGAAAAGTTGGAAGTTGTCGGAGCTGGCCAAGTTGTCAGAAAGCTAACCCAACTTTTTAACAACACAGACAACATAAGTCTACGAGATGCAGCCAGATAATTTTATTGCAGCCACCAACACATCAGTAAAGTGATAAAAAAAAAAAATATTGTTGCCACACGTAAGCAAAGAGCACCAAGTTACACACCTGACCAAATACAAACAGTCAAATCTCAATGTCGGTGAATGTGCATCCAATATCGTGGCAAACTCTTTGTTTTAGACGATGAATGTTACTTTAGTCTGAGCCGCAGCCATGTACCGGGAAATAGTGTTTTTTGCAACTCCGACGTATCGTCAACATCTGCTGATGTGAAAAAATAAGTTCAAGCAAAAGTTTGAGACCAAAGTTATGCCTTACATTGCGATCTCTGAGAGGGTCATATCGAAGCCGTGGTTCAAGCTAAGTGGCATTACAGTCAACAAGGAAGTGTACATAACGAGTGTTTAAAGAAGGTTTTGATTCCTTTTTAAGGGAAAATCATTACTGCAATAATTATGTTTTCTGGCCTGACAAAGCTTTTTGTCATTACGCTAAAATGACGACGGGTTTCCTGAGCAGAAAAGATATCCCTTTTGTACCAAAGGAACGGAACCCAACAAACTGGTCGCAGTGTCGTCCAATGGAAGATGTTTATGGATGTCTGCGTGCTGCAGTTTACAAAAACAATTGGAAGGCCAAAAATATCAAAGAACTGACCTACAGGATTCGCTTATGTATCCGGAAATACGACCCCAAGGTCGTACAGGTCGCCTGCTATGACATTTTCCGGAAACTACGTCGAGTGGCTGATAACGGTCCTTTCGACCAAATCCATTGATGCAATTCTGTTGTATATGAAATCATAAATTAACTGTAAAATTTATAAAGATCCGTTGAGAATTGTGGTTATGGCTGCATTTTATAGTTGGTGCAGATTTTTAGTTTTTAGTCATCCGTTAGATTGGTATTTTTCAGTATATTTGCCGAAAGCTCGAGAAATAATGGATTTGGGGCGACTCTGCCACCACTGGAGGTGAACGACTATCGATTGCTCTGGCGACTATGGTCACACTATGATGCAGCTATCATCTATCTCATCTCCAGCATCTCGAGTGGTAGTCAGTAGGTCTGCAACTTTGAGCTGGCTGCCTCGGGCCAGCTTGCAACAAAGAAATCTTGTTAAACTAATTAAGTTATGTGAAATAAAATATTATATCAGATTACAGCTGCTCCACAGATGACTACATGGACATGGACATCTCATCCTAGCAGCAGCCGCCGCCAGCCATTCCACTGTAACCAACCGGCAACGTTTTTGACCACACACACACACGTGCTCGCAGTGGAACCAACGCACACAAACGAATTTCGATCTGTTGTGAAATTGGCACGAAGACAAACACACACACACACATGCGCGTGGCAATTAAAACTCGACTGTAGTGGCTTGTGGCCCACAGGCCACTTTTCGACTCCACAACACCCGGAGCATTGAAGTTCAGTTAATTCAGCAACTCTCTCTTGCTGACCAATATAAACAAATACATTTGTGTGGGTGTAAAGCAGTTCCCGTATATTCTCAACACTTACGGCTGAAGGCTGAAGAAATTTTAGAAGCCTTCAATGAGCAGGTGGGACTGAGCCTCTCGGAATCGGTGATTGTTGGCCTACGTGCAGCTTACAGGCAAACGCAAACACTTACTCTGCGGTTGATGCCCGAAACGGCGAGTAAATTGATAGAAAAAGGAAGAATCCGTGTAGGGTGGGTGTGGTGCTGAATCAGACCAAAACTGGTCCCAAGGACAAGTGCCTTGAATTCGGGCACATATCGGTGAACTGTAGTAGCAAACATGATTGTGCAAAAGCTTGCTACAATTGCGGAGGTGAAGGGCACAAGGATAGCTTCTGTAAAGCTCCCGCATCGTGCATCGTCTGCACACGTTTAAATCTAAAATTGAAAAACCACGTCACATCGAGCACCAAATGCCCGGCATATCAAAAGGCGCTAAAAGATATGGGCCGTAAACAAAGATGAAAGTTTTACAACTCAATCTAAACCACTGCGCGGTGGCTCAGAATCTGTTGGAGCAGACTTTCCAAGAGGAGAATATAGACGTGGCCATCATCAGCGAACAGTACAGAAACCGAGATGCTGGCGAGTGGGTGGCAGACTAGCCCGGGAAGGCTGTAATCTGGTGATGCGCACAAACTAAAGCGCAGATGAAAAAAATCTCGCAGTCAGCCGGATATGTCAGAGCTGTGATCGGGGGCGTTTACTTCTATAGCTGTTACCTGCCGCCAAGCCTGAATACAATGGAAGCATCGAGCATACTGGACGACCTTTCTGAGGATGCTCAAGGAAAACACCCAATAGTTATAGCGGGAGACTTCAATGCGTGGACGACCGAATGGGGCTGCCCGTCTACAAATGCAAGAGGCCAAGCTCTTCTGGAGTCATTCGCTTCACTGGATATTATACTACTGAATAGAGGCGACAAACAAACATACTGTAAGGCGGGAAGAGGATCAAGGAAGAGGATCAACCCAATAATGTGCTCAAGCTTGTAATCACAGCCAACCCTGAACCATTTGTGGAGCTTTACAATGCTTGCTTATCGGAGGGAACCTTCCCGGAAAGATGGAAGCGGCAGAGGTTGGTCCTACTACCAAAGGGAGCAAGAAATCTGGATGACCCGTCATTATACAGACCGTTATGTATGCTGGATACCACAGGAAAAGTACTTGAGCGCATCATTCAAACACGCCTTGAAGCCTCAGTTGAAGCATGGATGTCCCCCAGGCAATTCGGTTTTAGGAAGAGACGTTCTACTATTCACGCAGTTCGTGAGCTGCACAACATTGCAATTGCAGCCATTGAAGGACAGCGCTGGATGTTTGGTAGCAAAGAGTATTGCTCGGTGGTCACTCTGGACATGCGCCTTCTGCTGCCACCAGGGGCCACAGCAATTGGGTTTGCTGATGACATTGCCATCGTGGTAGTAGCAAAGCATCTCACGGAAGTGGAACAGACCAGCAACGTGGCTATTGAGGAAGTCAAGCGATGGCTCGAAAGGATGGACCTTACACTAGCCATCCACAATACGGAGTCAGTGCTAATAAGTAGCAGAAAAGTAGTAGAGCAGGCTACAATAAAAATTGGGAACGCGACAATAACCTCGCTGCCTCAACTTAAATATCTGGAAGTCATGATAGACCACAGACTCAATTTTAGAGACCACCTGAATTACGCAAGCCAGAATGCAAGCAATACGGCAGCAGCATTAGCCAGAGTTATGGAAAACACTGGCGGACCAAAGCAATCCAGAAGGAAGTTACTGGTAAGCGTAGTGAGCTCAACCCTGCTCTACGCTGCTCCAAAATGGGCACCAGCCACGGCATACAGCTCCTATATGCGTGGAGCGAACTCAGTGCAGCGCATCTGTGCACTTAGAGTTATCAGTGGTTTTAGAACGGTCTCAAATGATGCAGCTTTGGTGGTGGCGGGACTCATCCCATTTGACCTCAGGGCGCAAGTGTTTGCGGAACTGCACAAAGGAGCTCCAGAAGACAGCACGATGGCAGCGCTCAAAACGGAGGTGCACATAAGAGCCGTACAAAAATGGCAAGAGCGGTGGGAAAGATCGACCAAAGGACGATGGACATACAGCCTTATTCCTAATATAGGGCCCTGGCTAGACAGAAGACACGGACAGGTGACATACCACTTGACGCAACTCCTTACGGGACACGGATGTTTGAAATCCTATCTTTATAGGTTCAAACACGAAGACGACCCGTATTGCCCAGACTGTACAGGGCAGTCGGTCATCCAAGACGCAGAACACGTTATTTTTGATTGTCCGTCCTTCATAAATGAACGAACCGAACTAAGCAGGGGGGTCGGGAGGACACCAGCCGTTAGTAACCTGGTGAATATAATGCTTGAATCGGAACAAAATTGGTCTGCAGTCTGCAATATGGCCACAAAAATTTTCCAAAAACTGCGCTGCGCAGAAAGACTGCGTAATTCTAATACATAGGAGAGAATCCGAGGTGAGCCTTGGGCATTATCCACGGTGAAGTAATACCGAACGGTGGTTCCGCCGGGAATCGGGATGGGGGTGGATTGTTTAGTGGGTGCGGTAACTCAAGTCCCACACTTTGGTTGCTATATTCTAGCGCCAAACCGGCTTTAAAACTTTCAACCAACACTACAAAAAAAAAAAAAAAAAAATTTGCGTGGCGCTCAAAAAAACTCAACGAACGCTCACACCTACACATGTGCATCTGCCAAGGTATGCACGTAGCTTTCTGTGTTTTTCGTACAAGTCAAACAGCAACGCTCCACGGCCACATCCCAAACAGAACACACTTCTCAAGTCGGGAAAACGATGCCATTGACCACAGTGTTCAACATACCTTATTCCTGGTTCAGTGTCCGCGGCCCTGTTCAACTTCGACGGCTGCAGCATCGGTCGTCCCACATCGAGCAACCTGCATACCCTTCTATGCCCGCCGATTCACACCAACTTGTACAGCTGGACAACTGCCTTCTTCGCTGGCGTAACTAAGCCGCAGAAAACCGGCAACAATGAGGAGAGCTCCAAATATGGCCAACGATGCCATTTTGGGCCTCATCTCCAAACGCTCAATCGAGTACCAACGGCCACAAACGACCAGCTAATTCTCAAGACTCTCTTTGTTTAACATTTGCTGCCACCCTGAGATATAAAAGTTCTCGAATAAACGTGCCTGCGCCCACAGTCGTGTCACTAACACGGCTGTCGCCAACATGCGACGTCTAACTACGGACTCTCGCATCCGCACATTAACCGAAACACAACCGATTCTGGTTCAGTCGAGTCTACTACGCGCACGCCCGTGAACGTTGTGAGGAGTTGTATGGCATACGCCTCCTCACAAAAGACTGTTGAAACGGGTGAAACGGGTAACCAAGGGGAAATAAGGCGAATTCACCAGTGAGCCGAGGCAGAGAAGGCGGCAGCGCAGACAAAGGAGTCTGCGTATGGACCAATTCCGTTGTCGGCAACCAGCGAAGGCCGCTGAGCCGAGCTGAAGGATCTGTTATTTACGAGTCCGAGAACGCAAGTTGGTTGTCGACGGCGGACGAATGTTCGAGAAGACGATTGGACTTCTTGTTGCTAGGCAGCGAGTAAGCAGCGCTGCTAACGAAGTAACGGTGTGTGGAAAGTCAGTGGAGAGGCATTTTTGCGCTCCCAGATAATACTGTAGCTGATGGAGTACAGCAAGAAACGCCAGGTTGAACGGTATCGAAGTTTTTAGATGTCTGCGAGTGTACGATTTGTGTTGCTAGGCAGCATGAGAGCAGCGAAATCAGTCGCACTGGAGGGCTTTAAAAGGGCCAGGGATCGACCAGCAAGGGAGTGAATGTCTTACGGAGAGTTGCTGCGAGTGCGTGTCGAGAGTGTACGAGTGATAAGCGAATAAAGAAGTGAGGGATCAAGGAAAGAAGGAGAAATCTTTCAAGGAATAGGGAGGTTGAAAGGACCAAAGTAAGCTGAAGAGTCGTGCGAAAACGGTAAGCCGGCGAGTTAGAGAGAATTCTCGACGTGCCAAGGTATTCCCCGAGCCGACGGAAGTGTTAGTGTAGCGAGTGCGAGTGCGGTGAGCCGACGAGTACGAGCGTTTGTCTCTACGTAGTGCGGCCTAAACCCCAGCCAACGAAAACCCCAGAGCGGATTCGTCTGCAAGAGGTAGCCGAAAACGGAGAGCCGGCGTATTAGAGCGTTAGCCTCGACGAAGCAGGGCTTTAAATCCTAGCCGCCGAATTTGCAGAAGGCTGAAGGTTAGAAATGGTGTAAGGCCTGCGAAAGAGCCTGAGGGAAGAAGTGGTAGTTGTAAGCAGCCATCATTTGCAAGGCTGGGTAGCAGTTAAGAATTATCATAAGAAACCGCATTGTTAATGTTAAGGATTCGTAATATTAAGGATTCATATTGGATAATATATGCGAGCACTGAATACCGAACATCCAAGTGTTATTATTGTTGCCAAGGCCATACAACAAGTTTGTTGCGACGAATCTTCGACTGCCCTGAGCCTAGCCTAAGCAAGCTCAAGAACGAAAAGGACTCGTTACAAAGTGAACAACAAAGCCCTCAACGCGAGCCAGCAAAGACCTCAACTTGAGGCAACGAAGTCCTCAACCGAGGCAACACGAAGCCCTCAAAGCTAGGTAACGAAGTCCTCATCCGAGGCACATCGATTCTGGTTCAGTCGTGTCTACTACGCTCACGCCCGTGAACCTCAACACAAAGCGAGGCAACGAAGTCCTCAACCGAGGCAACACAAAGTCCTCGACCAGAGGCGACTTCAACCATCAACCGCAACAAGAGGCAACAGGATCCCGGCTCAATCCATCTGGCTCATCGACGCTCACTCAAAGCAAGCATCAACCTCAACGAGAGACGACATCACTCCGGTTCAGACGAACTTGCTTATCGACGTCCACTCGAAGCAACCACCGGGCATCAACTCAACTACGCACATCCGTAGTTTCTACCCATCTTATCTATTCGCTCCCACGCGGTCACTGGAGCGAGAGTACTGTGGCGACTCTGCCACCATTGGAGGCGAACGACTATCGATTGCTCTGGCGACTAAGGTCACACTATGATGCAGCTATCATCTATCTCATGTCCAGCATCTCGAGTGGTAGTCAGTACGTGTGCAACTTTCAGCCGGCAGCCTCGGGCCAGTTTACAACAAAGAAATCTTGTTAAACTAATTAAGTTAAGTGAAATAATAAATATTATAGTCGATTAAGCAAAACCTTAATCCCTATAGATTTTAGTTCTTTGAAGAGGTGTCGTACATTGCCAATATACATATGTACTTTATCGGTTCCAATTTTTAATATTTTGCTATTACTAATAGAATGGCTAAAACAAAAGTTGAAAAAAATTACATCAGCGCAAGAAAAAAGCTCATGGAAGCTGTAAAGAGTAAGCGATTGTTAAACCTTAGGGACAAGGGTGAACGCAATCTAGTATTCCTGAAAATTGTGTGGGCGGTCTTGGAGCGCTGAGCACCGAAAACAAGCCCAGAACAGGGGCAGAATGGCATCGACGCGACGCGACGGTGGCGATGTTTGCAGTGGAAGTACAGGCTCCATGATAGCTGCCACTGCTAGTCCGACAACGACAGTGCGAAGCAGAATGCCTTGTCTGTTTGTTGCTTATCTTTGAGGTTTTATTTGGCCGTCTTCCCTCACAGCAGTCAAAACTAGTTTTCGCTCAGCTTTCCCCCTACGCGTTTCGGCAAATTTTTTGCCTTCTTCAGGGAGTCTATATATTTTGTAAAAACATTATAAAATGAGAAACACACAAGCCAAAAGATTGAGAACGAGATATCTTGGCTTGGCTCTATGTGCGGATCTGCCGGACGTAGGGTTATCATAAACAGACTGCCTGAAATCGCCTGGCGGATGGCTGACATTTAATGTCCAAAATCTGATACTGCTTTGCGGATCGGGTACCCTTAGTTGACTGCCGGATGGTTAACAGAAATGTGCTGGCCGACGGCTGTCTCAAAATCGCCTGACGTACGGCTGACGTTTCCAGCACAGTTTCTGGTAATGCTGAACCGATCTGCCGGTCCTATGGTTACCCTAAACCGGCTGCCAGGTGGTTAATGGAAAAGGGCCTGACCGATGGCTGTCCTAAAACTTTCAGTCAGATGGCAGACACTTAATGTGCGAGCTTCTGGTAGTTCTGTGCTTGATCGGCCAGGGCGATTGTTACCCTTAGGTCACCGCCTGATGGTTAGCTATATTTGTATGAGCGTCCGGGTGTACTGTGCCGATCCGGGCACCCGACGGCTTGCTTTCGGCAGCACCTGGCACAAAAAAACTACTGGGTAGCTAAGGCAGCAATTATTTGTTATTTGTAGCGTAGCTAGTTACGGCAGCGATTACTTGTTAACGGATGACAACTAAAAATCTGCACAATCTTTGAAATGCCCCTGTTCGGTTCAGCGGCTGAAGCAACATCCAATCCTAAATCTAGTTTAAATCTCTAACGTAAATTCTTATTGTTTGATTTGCATAAATACACACCCTGTAATTAAGCATAAGCAAAATGTAAACACACGCCGGCAGCGCAGCCCGCTCTCACTGTTAGCTTGCCCTTTGCGGCTGCGCCGGCGCCTGCATTTTTAGTCTTTGCTAATCTGTCTAAGCAAACGATTGCATCGCGCTCAATTGATCTAGTTGTTGATATTGGTTTGGTCGGGCAACGGAACAAGCATTGGGCTTCAGTTCATCGCTACCAACACCTACATACGCATACATACATTTAAATAAACATTATAACGTTGTCGTTGAAAGCTAATTGTTTTATTTGGAAACAACTTAGCTATAGTAACTTTTACAGCTGCCAAAAAAGCTTGGTAGCTCAACATTTTGGTGACCCGCGACGTGATTAGTGGCTGTTACTAAAGTTAATACAAGCTACTAATTCACAAAAGAAAAGACAAAATTTGAAAAGTGAAAAAATTGTGACATTTGCTGCAAGAAAGGTGCATTAATCTGGCCCAAAACTCGCATACATGTGTGGCCGAATTGTGCAAACAATCAAACAAATCACAATTATTTAAACAATTGCAACCACCGATCGCGGTAAAGGCATTCGCATAGCCCAGTTCGCTACCGTTTCCAATCCAAATTTACCGTTTGTTCGTTGCTCGAGTTGTCGCGTCCCTCATTCTCGCTACGTTCGCTGTGCAGTTCTCGCCGCCGTTATCGTCGCCGCGCGCACGCACACACACATACAGACACAAAGTTCTTATATATAAGCGGCTGCTTAGCTCGGCAAAAACGGTTCTCGTTCTTGGTGCGTCTGTCATTTTCGTTGCATTACGGTGCGTGCACAGCCAATAACTTTGTCATTTTCTAAGGGCAAATTAAAAGTGAAATCATGTCAAGCAACGATACAGTCGTGTCCGAAAATATTGGTACGGTCGAACAAAAGGTGCGGTTTTATAAGCGCAAGTCGCAGGCAATATTTGAAAATGCACAAAGACTTGACAATCAACTCGCTGAAAATAAAATTGATAAATTTAGTGCCGCAGAGCTGACTGTTCGTTTGGAGCTGCTTGACCAAGTTCGAAGCTCATTCAATTTAGCTCATGATAGTTTGGAGAGCCTGGATTTCGATGAAATTGGAAGTGAACTGCGGGATAATTTTGATGTGTTGCTGGTTTCCTTGAAGAGTCGGCTAAGGGTGCAGCTTGAGCTGTGCAACATGCGGTCGCCTCTATCATCCACTCTCTGGCAAAATGAATCCGACACTCAGCAGACTGTTATTATGGCCAACAGACCACGCCTGCCTGAGCTCAAGCTGCCCACATTTGCTGGCGGATACACCGAGTATGCTGATTTTATCGCTATGTTTACCTCTATTATCGACAAAGATGCAGATCTCAGCGACATCGAGAAATTCCAGCATCTGAGATCATGCCTACACGGGTCAGCGTTGGATTCCATACGATCGCTTGAAATATCTAGTGCCAATTATCGTGAGGCACTAAATATTCTTCAAAAACGTTTTAATAACAAGCGTCTTGTTTTCCAGGCACACATCAAAGAGATTCTTGGGCTCAAGAGGGTAGATTCGACTTCAGCTACAAAGTTGCGTGAGTTCTCAGATGCAGTCAACTCGCACATGCGCGCAATGATGACTTTGGGCACCTCGGAGGAGATTTCTAGCTGCATGATCATCAACATTCTGCTTCAAAAACTGGACGCTGCTACTGAGAGCAGTTGGGAAGAGAGTCTTTCGCTGGACAGGATACCAACAGCTAAGGATTTCTACGACTTTTTGGAAAGGCGGTTTCTGAAGTTGGAGAACGTGCAACACGCTATGGCAACCCATTCGCATAGCTCTCAGGTGGGAAAATCAAACCAGAATACTAATCCCAGTAGAAAGACCCTTGTTGTCGCACAAACTAACCAAAATGGCTGCTCATTTTGCGATGGAGCTGGCCATGGAATCTATACATGTAGTAGGTTTGGAAATCTTTCGCCCTCTCTGCGCCACAAGGAGGTGAAGAGGATGGCACTCTGCTATAACTGCCTCAGAAAGGGACATCAAACTCGAACTTGTAATGGCACTCATTGTCGTGTCTGTGGTGGGAAGCACCACACCCTATTGCATCTTGATGGATCTCAGCCCAATTTACTAAACTCTTCAACTGCTTCTCCATCATCATATTCTGTTCACCCTTCTGTTGCTGCTGTGCCAACCCCATCATCTACCTCTCTTGCTGCCCAAATTCTCAAGTCTGATGTTGTGTTGTTAGCCACTGCCATAGTTCTTGTTAAGAGTCGATGTGGTTCTTTAGTTCCTTGCAGAGCTGTCCTAGATTCGGGATCGCAGCTGCATCTCGTCACTTCTCGATTCGCTCATCAGCTGCAACTGAAGAAAACTAGAACTTCTGCTATTGTTTCTGGTCTTGGGGATACTAGCGTGCCTACTGAAGGATCTACTGTCAACATTTGCATGCGGTCTCAAACTTCTGACTTTTCGACCAGTATTACAGCTCTCGTTACTCAAACCATCACGGATAGCCAACCTAATTTTGCGGTCGATACGGCAGATTGGAATATTCCATCTAATATTCAGCTAGCCGATCCTGCATTCCACAACCCTCAGCGCGTTGATCTTCTCATCGGTGCGAGCTTGTTCTTTGATCTTCTGTGTGTTGGGCAGATCCAATTGGAGGAAGGATTACCACTTCTACAGAAGACTCGTCTTGGTTGGGTGGTATCTGGTGGTGGTCAAAAATTGCGTAATTCCTCATTTTTATCAACTCGTGTAGCATCGGAGAGTGATGCTCAGATGGATGTTCGTCTGGACGAAATAGTT
Source organism: Lordiphosa collinella (assembly GCA_018904265.1). NCBI lineage: Eukaryota > Metazoa > Arthropoda > Insecta > Diptera > Drosophilidae > Lordiphosa > Lordiphosa collinella. The sequence continues at coordinate 125,517 of JAEIFV010000677.1, forward strand.
TGTCGATTTTGGGAAGTTGAAAGTTGTGGTGATCCCATTGTTCAAAACACCAAAGAAGAACTGGATTGTGAGGAACACTTTCGGGAAAACGTTTCGCGCCTATCCTCAGGCGAATATTCTGTACGACTGCCCTTAAAACTTAACTCTGATGTTTTGGGAGACTCGTATAATCAGGCATATCGTCGATTTCTTAATCTTGAGGGCAAGTTGGAGCGCCGTCCACTCCTCAAGGAGCAATATGCTGCCTTCATTAAGGAATATCAAGATCTGAAACACATGTCTTTGGTTAGTCCTGAGGAGTTGGGTCTCTGCAAGTATTTTTTGCCTCATCACTGCGTCATAAAGGAGGAAAGCACATCGACAAGGCTTCGAGTTGTTTTTGATGGCTCGGCTGAAACCACCACTGGGCATTCACTAAATGATGTGATGATGGCTGGACCTGTCATTCAGCCGCCTTTGTTTAGCATTCTCATCCGATTTCGAACATTTACAGTAGCGCTTACTGGAGACATTTGCAAAATGTATCGCTGTGTCCGTGTATCTTCTCCTGACAACTTTCTTCAGTGCATTCTGTGGCGAGACGCACCTGATCTGGAAATGCAAGTCTACAAGTTGGATACTGTCACTTATGGCACTAAGGCCGCGTCTTTCCTTGCCGTTCGCGCAATGCACCAGCTGGCTATCGATGAAAGCGACGCGTTCCCAATTGACTCAGCAGCTCTGCAACTGGAATTCTATGTGGATGACTTTATATCTGGTGCCAAGTCGGTTGAAGAGGCCACAGACAAGATGCATCAAACTTCAGAAGTTCTTTCTCGTGGCAACTTTAAGCTTCGGAAGTGGTGCTCTAGCCATTCTGCTGTCCTGGAAGGAATTCCCGAGGAAGATAAGGAGAAATTTCTGAAATTTAGCGATGGAAGCGACATCACCAAAACACTTGGTCTTGCATGGGATCCTGCCTCTGATCAGTTGCTATTTTCTTTGTCGCCCTTGCAGGCAACTGCAACCCCTTCAAAACGCTCTATTCTATCCACCATAGCTCGTTTTTACGATCCTCTTGGTCTTATAAGCCCTGTTATAACCAAGTGCAAAATCTTTCTTCAACAGCTATGGAAGGAAAAACTTGACTGGGACGAAAGCCTACCTGCTGCTCTAAATTCTGCTTGGATTGAGATGTGCAGCAATTTCGTCAACGTTCGGCAATTATCTTTTCCTCGTCTTGTGCTCGAGCCAGACGCTGACATAGAGGTCCATGGATTTTGCGATGCCAGCACTTGTGCGTATGGAGCCTGCGTCTACATTGTGTCTAAAGGTCGGCAGGCCACAAGTCTGCTTCTGTGCTCGAAGTCTAGAGTGGCGCCTTTAAAGACGCAGTCTGTTCCGAAGCTGGAGCTAAATGGGGCCAAGCTGCTGGCTGAGCTTATGCATAGTATTCTCCAAATGGACAATTTCGGAGAACAATTTCACTGCTGGTCGGATTCATCTGTGTGCCTATCCTGGATCCGTGATGAGCCTTCTAAGTTTCAAGCCTTCGTGGCAAACCGAGTTGCGGCTATACAGGAGCTGACTGCAAAAATGGAGTGGCATCATGTTCCCACAGCTGTTAATCCAGCCGACATTCTCTCTAGGGGTGCACTTCCCAGCAGCCTTATTGAATCGGACCTCTGGCTTCATGGTCCTTCGTTCTTGGTCGGCAGTAAAGATGACTGGCCTATCTCTCCTGTGCCGGAAAAGTCTACACTGGAATTGCGGAAAAATGTTCTACTTCTCAGCTCTCCGTATGTGGACATTACTCTTGGATGTAAATTTGCAAACTCGTTTCCTGCCATGCAGCGCACATTTGCTTATGTGCACAAATTTATGAGTCGAATCAGGAGTTCTGGTCTAACTGTTGCAGATATTCGCCATGGTACTCATCTTCTTCTGCGTCTCGTCCAGCTAGCTAACTTATGGGATGAAATAAAGGAACTACAGTCCAAGGGTCTGGTCAAGAGGTCCAGCTCTATTGCTATGCTCTCACCCTTTATTGATGACTTCGGTATTCTTCGAGTTGGTGGTCGCCTTGGAAATTCATCGCTAAGCTATGAGGCACGGCACCCAATAATCTTGCCAAAGCGCCATCCTATCACACTTGCTCTTATTACCTATTTTCATGAAAGGAACCTGCATACTGGACCCAGGGCACTTCTAGCCAAGATTCGCCTTGAGTATTGGCCAATAGGTGGCCTCAAAACAGTTTCCAAGGCAGTTAACAAATGTGTAAGGTGCTTTCGAGCCAGGCCTCGCTTGATTGAGCATGTGATGGGCGACTTGCCAAAGGAAAGGATAGAAGGAACTCGAGCATTTTCAGTTACTGGAGTTGACTATTGTGGACCTTTCTTCCACAAGTCTGAAGTTCGCACCCGGCCTCCAATCAAATGCTATATAAGCGTATTTATTTGCTTTACTACGAAAGCAGTGCACATGGAGCTGGTCAGAGACTTGTCAACTGCATCATTTATCGGAGCACTGAAGCGGTTTATCTCTACTCGAGGGAAGCCCAGTCAGATTTGGTCCGACAATGGGACAAACTTTGTTGGAGCCAAAAACGAATTGCTGGATTTAAAGAAGTTGGTTTTGAGCGATCCTCATCTGCATGCTGTTCACCAGTTCTGTCTGGAGGATTCTATTGATTGGCGCTTCATTCCCCCTCGATCTCCTCACTTTGGTGGATTGTGGGAAGCGGCCGTGAAGACAGCAAAACACCATTTGTACCGTACTGTTGGCCCTTCTTTGCTCAGTTTTGATGAGCTTCGTACTGTTGTTTGCCAAATCTCGGCAATCATTAATTCTCGTCCATTGCTCTCCCTTTCAGAGAATCCTGATGACCTAGATGTTCTAACGCCTGCACATTTTCTGCTCGGTGGCCCGCAAACAACCATGGTTGAGCCAGACTTAACGAAGCTCAACTACAATCGTCTGGATGGCTGGCAGCGAGTCGCTCATCTGCAGCAGATTTTCTGGAGTCGCTGGCGCGAAGAATATCTTACTCTTTTGCAGCAGCGAGCTAAATGGCGTTCACCTGGTCAACCACTGAGCATTAATGATGTGGTGCTCATCAAGGATGAGAATCTACCTCCAATGCGTTGGCCACTTGCAAGAGTGGTCGATCTGATTCCTGGCAGAGATGGCGTCTGTCGCGTTGCTGAGCTGAAGACTCCGTCTGGAGTCACAAGAAGAGCCGTCAACAAATTGTGCCTGCTGCCCCTTAAGGATTCTGTTGAAAGGCAACCTTCCAACGGGGGGAGTATGTTCGGTTCAGCGGCAGAAGCAACATCCAATCCTAAATCTAGTTTAAATCTCTAACGTAAATTCTTATTGTTTGATTTGCATAAATACACACCCTGTAATTAAGCATAAGCAAAATGTAAACACACGCCGGCAGCGCAGCCCGCTCTCACTGTTAGCTTGCCCTTTGCGGCTGCGCCGGCGCCTGCATTTTTAGTCTTTGCTAATCTGTCTAAGCAAACGATTGCATCGCGCTCAATTGATCTAGTTGTTGATATTGGTTTGGTCGGGCAACGGAACAAGAATTGGGCTTCAGTTCATCGCTACCAACACCTACATACGCATACATACATTTAAATAAACATTATAACGTTGTCGTTGAAAGCTAATTGTTTTATTTGGAAACAACTTAGCTATAGTAACTTTTACAGCTGCCAAAAAAGCTTGGTAGCTCAACAGCCGCCATAACCACAATTCTCAACGGATCTTTATGAAAATTTTAGATTATTTATGACTACATATACAAAAGGATTGCATCAATGGATTTGGTCGAAAGGACCGTTATCAGCCACTCCACGTAACTTCCGGAAAATGTCATAGCAGGCGACCTGTACGATCTTGGGGTCGTATTTCCGGATACATAAGCGAATCCTGTAGGTCAGTTCTTTGATATTTTTGGCCTTCCAATTGTTTTTGTAAACTGCAGCACGCAGACATCCAAAAACATCTTCCATTGGACGACACTGCGACCAGTTTGTTGGGTTCCGTTCCTTTGGTACAAAAGGGATGTCTTTTCTGCTCAGAAAACCAGTCGTCATTTTAGCGTAATGAGAAGAAGCTTTGTCAAGCCAGAAAACATAATTATTGTCGGAATGATCGGAATGAAAAAAAGGGAATCAAAACCTTCTTTAAACACTCGTTGTTGATTTCAAAGTCAATTGGCTTGAACCTAGGCTTCGATATGCCCCTCTCAGAGATCGCAATGTAAAGCATAACTCTGGGCTCAAACTTTTGATTGAACTTATATTTCACATCAGCAGGTGTTGACGATACATCGGAGTTGTAAAAACACTATTTCCCGGTACATGGCTGCGACACAGACTAAAGTAACATTCATCGTCTAAAACAAAGAGTTTGCCACGATATTGGATGCACATCCACCGACATTGAGATTTGACAGTTTGTATTTGGTCAGGTGCTCTTGCTTACGTCTGGCAGCACTATTATTCTTTTTCAGCACTTTACAAATGTTTTGTTGGATGCAATAAAAATTTCTGACTGCATCTCGTTGACTTATGTTGTCTGTGTTGTTGAAAAGCTGGGTTAGCTTTCTGACAACTTGGCCGGTCATAATGTTTGCTTTCCGACCACTTCGAACTTCTCTTTTTATTATTTTTCGTTTTTCGTGTGCGATATTAAAGCGACACAGCCCATCTTTGGACTGCCCTTAACGACGGCTGGGCAGCGAATGAAGGCAAAGAGAGCTCTGCTTACGCTCATATGCCCGACTTCATGTGCGTGTAAATAGCCGAATGGGTTAACATCGCTGCTATAAATAGTGCGTTTGAACTTGCCTTCTTGGGTAAAATGGTTTACTGTAAACACTTTACTTTTATCAGCGTGCATTTTGTAGAATTTAACAACGCAATCACGAAGACGTGTTGACAGGAGAACAAAGAGAAAGAAGAGTCATCCCGAAAGCTTTTATGTAAAGCTCAGCGAAGGAAGGGTGCTCTCTCAAAGTTTGTGCAGGGTTTTAGTTGTCACCCGTTATTTGTAGCGTAGCTAGTTACGGCAACAATTACAAGTTATCTATACCGTGATATACAGTAAAATATTCATCATTTTTATCATTCATTTAATTTTTAAATTTTGTAATTGTTTTTTTTTTTTATGTTAACACTTTTATATTTACCTTCTTTTTTTTGTTTAATATAGTTGGAAATATTTGATTTAAAGAAATTAATCTCTTTACAAATAGTTAACAAGGACTAAAAATTTAATACAGGACTAGAACAACACGGCAAACGCCTGGCATTGAGGCATAACAAGCATCACAGATACTGGAGGGGTCGTTCAGCTGAGACCAGCAGCATGCAACCATATTTAGGAGAGGGGCGCCAAGATAATATACTTAAGCTAAGTTAAGGAGGCGACTCGTCGGTTTAGCCATCTGAGCCTGTTTGTTGCCAGATCAGAAGCAAGTCTATTGGGGTGGGCCACCAGACGGTCAAGGCATCTGCTGGTATGCATATTTATCTGGGCGCATAATGGCAAAATATCCAGATCACGGTAAAGAGTTGAATGCCTGAAGGAATGGAGCATCAGTGATACGCTGGAGGACTCGGCTTATACAAGACTCCAGTTTCTTAAGGGTTGTGGAGCACGCCGTACCCCGGGATCCCCCATGTCCAGGAAGGCATGATTATAGCCTTTTACACAAGGACTTTACATCGCAACGAAACGAAAGCTGCTGCCCGAGTCACATGGGCCTTCCAGGTCAAGCGGCGATCCAGAGACACACCAAGGTATTTAACAGAAGAGTCCAGATGTGGGATTCTAGTCCCTTGGAGTCGCAACCGAGCAACTTTCCCGGGACTCAGTGATAACGTGCAGTTTTGGCTTTTTGAACCATTTACGACTATGTTTCAGCGGTTTGCCCATCGACCAACTCCATCCAGAAACTGCTGGAACTTAGATGATACTCTACTGCTGGAAGCCGGAAAAGCGGTATCATCAGCTTAGATGGCGATTAAGGTGCGATGAGAGTCTTGATACGGCAGATCTGCGGTGAAGAGGGTATAGAATACTAGTTCAAGAACACTACCCTGTGGTACACCCGCACAAATAGGACGGATGGTTGATCGCTCGCCTCTGAGTTCAACCATAAAGCGGCGCCTGAGCAGGAAAGACCGAAGCCGTAGATATTGTTTAGCAGGAAGGAGGGACTTCTGCTTAAAGAGCAGGCCATCATGCCATGCGCGATCGAACGCCTGCCGAATATCAAGAAAAACGGCACAGCAGTATTGGCGGTTCTCAATATGTCTATATATTCTGCTTTACGCTTTCGATGCAGAAAAAATTTTGCAGGGTATTATGGGATATTTTAATTATGCCATCTTAACACAAACCTCGATTTTTCATAAGGGCGATTCAAATAGTTCTTATAACCACGTGTGTGCCATAGTTTATGGCTGATTTAATAAAATAAAAAATAGTTCTATATAAAAAATATTTAGTTCAATAGTAGTTAAAATATTTATTTCTTAAAAAATTTAAAATAATTGAAGACAGTAGCTTTTGCAATTTTTTCATTACATTTAATTCACATATCATACAAGCAAGTATTGAATACAAATGTATTAACGGGTATTTTTTCGTCGACACCACGGAATATATGTTCCACACAGTTTTTCTATTCCTTGTCGCACACTCGCGGAAAGAAGTTGAAAGCGAACGTACTTGCTCTCTTCGATTTCTTTGATGATTAGTGTGGCCAGGGCTGCCACATGGTTGTAGTTACTAGGGTTGCACTTTAGTAAAGTGTGTGTAACTAACTTCTTTTATAAACTAAAATTGTTGTAATTGGCCGAGGCCGCAAGTTAATTCTATTGGTGCTCGAGACGACAGTTCATCTTCAGCGATAGGTTATCGATAGATTGATTGTGATAACTATGAGCAGTGTGGCCAGGGCTACTACAGAACTCCCTCTTCAGTGACCATTTAGTGTGAGCGAATTTCCATAGATGAGTTGTGTAGAAACTGCAGAGTTCGTGGTACGAGCATGTGCACCGAGTACGGAGGTTGAGGTTGAAGGTGCCTCTCGTTGAGGAGTTCGTATTGCCTTGGTTGTGGTTGCCTCTCGTCGAGGATTTTTTGGCCTAGGTTGATATTTCTGTTGTTCAGGTTCACAGCCGTGTGCGTAGAAGACACGACTGATCCTGAATCGACGTTGCCTCGAATGAGAGCGTTTTTTTGCAGAATTCGCGAACTTGTAGGATGGCTCAGGCTGGCAGCATGATGCGCCCATGGGTGAGCTTTTCACCGTGCTGCTGAACGTGGATGGGCTGTCGTCAACCAGCGAATAAGCCGGCAGTCGATTTATCTTGTAGCCTGTGATTTGGACGCCTAAGTGAGCGAGCACCAGTGGCAGAGTTTTGTTGTTCAGCAAAAGAAGACGTTCCAGCTTCGAGAATCACAGCTGCGGATAGGCTTTGCTGAAAATGGGCACAACAACAGGGTGAGTATTTGTGCGTGCGTTCATCTGATGGCTGAGTTCTTGGCGGAATTGGTCAAGTTTATCCAGCTGAGCAAGTTGCTATGATTCGTTCGGCTGCGGATGTGGCCATGGACCGATGCTGTTTGACTTTGGCGAACCACACATGAGGGCTGCAGCGTGCAAGCCGTGGCAGATGCAAACGTGTATGTGCGCGGACGCGTGTGTATTGGTCCGCGCAGCTATTACGTGAGTGGTTATAGATGTGGCCAATATAATGCTGGTGAATGCTGCCATGGATGAAGATGTCCATGTAGACATCTCTCGGCCGCTGCTGTCGTTACCGTGCTCTTCGGTTTCAGTTGGCTCGTCGTTGTTCAATCCTAGAGAGGTAGTTCAAAGCAAAAACAAAATTTTTGCAAAAGTTTTTTTAATTAAGTGGAGCCGATGTTAGCTTTGATATATTTTAATCAATTGGAATTATTTATTGCATTAATTAATGGACCGTGGATAAACTTAATAATTTTATTTAATCTTTTTTGCCGTTTTCGGCTGATCTTTTCTAAAGACTCGGTTCACAATACACGCGAGGACTATCAATGTTACGGATCCAATCGCTACCAATGAGAATGTGTCTGCTGCTCTAAAGTACTCCTGGATGTTTTTAAAATCAAAATCATTTCTGAAATTAAAAAGAAATGAATAAAATTGGGATTACAAAATTGAAAACTTTAAGGGCCGATTTGTCAACCCTAGATAGCTGCTAGGTGTTGCTTTATACTTCGATTTTATTCTGTAATTTGTAAGTTTATGTGACAATAGCTCTATATGGTAGATGAGAAATTAGCCCTTACATAATATCTACAAAATAGTGAAGGAGTGTAAGATCAGCACAAAAAAAAAAACAAGTACAGGCTCTGCAGTCGAGTTCCCCCACTACAAAATACCCTGTTCTCTTAATTTCATGTTTTCTACCAATGTGTACTATACACTAGGGTGTCCCGAAAAATATTTTTTTTTTTGCACCGGCATTTTCTGAAAGCTTAGACAGGGTGGGTCAAAAGAAGTCACCCTATTGGAAGATGCTCATATATTTACAAATAGCCGCCAAAGTCAGATCTGTTTTGACATTTGTGGACTAGACAGATGTAGAATACAAGTGAACAAGCCATGGATCGATATACTCCCCAAGAACGCGGAATAATCGTGAATAATCGATTTTTCGAACAAAATCATAATGAGCGATGAGGCTCATTTCCACCTCATTTCCTCCCGATTTAACCGTTCCCGACTTTTTTTTGTGGGTTTTTTTGAAATCCCGTGTTTACGCAACCAAGCCCGAGACCTTGGAAGCCCTCAAGGACAACATTCGACACGAGTGCGAGAATCTGCAGCCCGAAGTTCTTGCCGAAGTGATGAAAAATGCCATAAAACGAGCCCGTATGGCAATCAATTGTAACGGCGCCCATTCGGCCGATATCATCTTCTCGAAATGACCAATCAAATTCTAAAGGTTGAAATAAATATAATCAAAAAACAGAATATACGTTTTTTATTTAGAAAAAAAAATGAAAGTCAAACAACATCGGATGACTTCTTTTGACCCACCCTGTAAATATAAAGTATTTTTGGGATTTTTTTCATATTTTTCGGAAGACGTTTAGAGGTCGTGCAACTCAAATTTTACCCTAAGATCGAGTATTCCGTACTGTTTTTGAATTTAACCTATAACGTAGTTAATACCCACGATTTTCTTACTTTTCAAATTAACACCTTTAGCCCATTTTATTCTTGGGTAATAAGGACCCAGTAAACACGAATCCGAAGTCAAAAAAATTATACCTATTATAGGAGTGCCAGGTGAGATTGTTCGATTACTCGAACAACGGATTTTGGATATTCTTTTTATACACACACCTTTTAACAAGACTTTCGAATTAGAAAATGAAATCTCTCGAACTTTTCGAGCGATTTGCAAACCAACCGAAATCAAAATCTCTAGAGATTTCCAGGACACCACTGAATGATTAAATTTTGAGTGTCACAAAACAACTCGGGCCCTAATAATTATTGTCTGAGTAAAATAAAGCAGAACTCAAAACATAAGGATTACACTATCCTACAAGGTCCAGGATATTGAAGGGTTGGTGGTGATTCTATATGATTTAGTGTGCAGAACACGAATCTGATATCGGAAATCACGACAAATCACTCAAAACTAAGTCGCACTATTCAACACAAAATTATAATTAAAGGCAAGATGATACCGCCTCCAAAGCGTCAGCGTGAAAACACAGATGGTGATCTGAAGACCGGAAGATCATCATCGGATATGCCGTCGCCGCAGATGATTCAACTGAGCAGGCTCAGATAATATTGTCCAAGATGAGTGAAGCTGAGGAGAGAATACTCTCTGTGCTGCATGATCGTCTAAATGGCATGTCACAAGACATGCAGCACCTCCTCCAACGCGTGGAACATCGTGAACGCAATCTTGCTGACCTGGATGAATTGGAGCGGCAGGTTGGTAACCTGGAGGAGAAGCTGGCTGTCCAGGAGAACGTGAATGTGGCTTGTGATCTCAGGCTGCATGGAGTGCCTTTTGCTGAAGATGAAGGGTTGTAAACTATGTTCAATCTATCGTTTTCTCTGGGTGTTACTCCTGCACCAAAACTGAGGGAGGTATTCAGGGTCAAGCTACGAAGCCCGACCCACACTGTTGTTGACCCGGTCATTATCATAAAATTTTAGCACGTGCGGGAGAAAATTTCGAAAACAATGAAAATAGCTTTCGCAGGTAGACCAATCATTAATAATAGTAGTTTAGTTTGCAAACAATACTTAAATTTCAAGATTATAGATTTAGTTAGTGTTCCAAACATAATAATTTCTTACATATTTGTTATTTGTCAATGTTTTTAGCGAATTTTGCTCAATAAAGCATACAATATTTTTTACCCTAAATAAAGATGAGCATAAGAGAATTCTAACGAAAATTTTTGGGGCCAAAAACACTAGTGGTTTTTTGTCAGGAACCGTGACCGCTTTGTCACGCAAGCTACGTCGCGCACTCTACATTTTTCCAGTAGCATTGTAAATATATTTTTTATGAACTTAAAATGTATTTATTTTAACTAATTTTGTTAAAAACATTTCTGATATTTATAAATTAATTTATGAATGAATATATACTTATAAATGCGTTTTGTTGTTGTGAAGAGTCTGCTGTTACACAGTGGGCGAAATGGCCAGGCTAGTGGTAATTAATGCAATAGCGTGAATATGAAGCTATTTTAACGAAATTTTGGCAAGAATATTTTTTTAAATATCTACACCACATGTATAATCTGGATCAAAATCGGATTACGATATCATATAGTAACACATAGGAACGATCGATCGAAAAACTTGTTTTAGTTGAAAAAACTTTTTTGTTTTGAATGGAATCGGCATCAAACTACGTATTGTAGCTGCCATAGAAAAAATGGGTCCGAAAAATAGTCTTGGACAGCAAATTTTTTGGTTTTCCATGGAAACATCCTTAAAATTGGCAAGTTCCTGTCTTTTGTGCATTCCTGTCTTGTAATTCTACAAAGTTTCATTAAAATCGGATGACTGTAGCATAAAGCTTCAATAGGCGCCTTCGGTCGGAAATCTAGTTATAGTGTGAAATAATTTTATGTTTTCCATGTAGGTTTGCAGGTATTTGCAGATCATTTTGGTTATCATCATATATTATAATCTTGGGCAGTATCGCAATGTTAAAAAATATTTATTGACAAGATAGTTGGAATATTATCTATCGAAATCAAACAATTGTCTAAATTTTTACTGAATTAATCTTGGCCCAAAAGGTGTCGGATATCTTACACAACTTTTCAACCTCAGCATATCCAGTCTCATGATACCCGATATTTGGAAAACTGGCAAAATACTGCCAGTCCCCAAAACCAGGGAAACCAACAGAACTGGGCTCCTCTTACAGAGCTATCACTTTGCTCGCTCCAGCAGTAAAGATCCTAGAAGCGCTGATCCTCCCCATATTACAGGAATATCTCCCACTGGCTGATCATCAGCATGGTTTCAGAAAGGGCCGTAGCACCAGCACAGCGCTATGCGAAATCACCACCTCTATCGCAGATGGGCTTAACTCTTCAAGCCCACACAAGCGTACTGTATTGGACCTGTCAAAAGCCTTTGATACGGTTAATCGAACACATTCAAGCGCTGGGTAGCGAACTACCTGACAGGTCGCCAACCCTACGTTGAGTTCCGTGATGCGAAATTCAAATACAGAAAACTGAAGCAAGGAGTTCCCCAAGGCGGAGTCCTCTCCCCACTACTCTTCAATTTCTATATTGTTGGACTGCCACCACCACCTAAGGAACTCAAGCTTGTCACCTTGCACTCTCCCCCGGAAAATCCAGTGCCACCCTTTTCACTACTTGGACCAAGATAGTGAACACCCAGCCTTACGTCACTGTGGATGGAGGCATAATTCCCACTGTAAAATACCCAAAGATATTGGGAGTGACGTACGACAACCTTTTCTTCTTCTCGCGGCACTCGAAGAACAAAGCCCGCAAAGTAAGACAAAGAAACAGGGCGCTCAAGGCCATCTTTTAAAGCTCCTGGGAAAAGGAAAAAGAAACACTGTTGGTAACATACAAGGCCATCGGCCGTGTGACTTCGCGGCACCAGCATGGACTGTGGCAATTAGTGACACACAATGGGGAAATCTTCAACGTGCCCAGAATGCTGCTCTACGCACAATCACTGGATGTCACAACATGACCCATGTAGACCATTTGCATGAGAAATCCCACATGCTTGGTGTCCGGGAGCACTGCAACATGATATCCATGCAGTTTGTAGCCAACAGCTTGGTGGAGGAGCACTCAAACCACCTGGCCATCCAAGTCCGACTGCCACCACGCTCCAGCACAGGACCCACGGAGACAGGACCTACGGAGACACCTGCCAGATGTCCTTGCCCACTCGGGCAACTCCACCACTATCTCAACCGCAACCATCAGTCACCTTGCGCCAAACATAGTCCTGGGAGGGAGGCCCCGCCAATCAGCGAAGCCGAAAAATCCCTGCCTAGAAGCATCAGGACCACCTTGGCACAACTCTGCTCGGGTTACTCGGCCACGCTAAACAGTTATCTGGCAAGGATCAACCCGGCAGTCACAGATGTGTGCCCCAAATGCGCTTAATACAATGCAGGCAAGTGGAAGCTGTAGATTAAACGGTCCTAAATATTTCGAAATTTGCAAATTTTTGAAATGAGCCTGGATTATTGTGAAGGTTTGATAGACGGCAATTGTAGACGGGTTGGTAGGAGGTATAAACCAAACGGTCAACAAAAGTCACGAAATTTGCAAAATATTCACGAGTTTAGAATATCATGAAGACGGGTAAATAGAGGAAACGATCGAACGGTCCAAAATGTTAATAACGACCTGCAGCCAGCACTAGCTTGAATATAATCCTCTCATAAGAAACATAAGGACCCGGGCGACGCTGGGTATTCAGCTAGTACTATATAGACGTCCGCTTTCGAAATTTAGTAGAATCATGGAAAAGAATTACAAACTAGCATGTACATTTTTTGAAGGCAATTTCATTTAAAACAAAAAAGTTTTTCCCACAAGAACTTTTTTTCGACCGATCATTCATACTGCAGCTATATGCTATAATCATCCGAAGTTGACAAAACTTTGTTGAATTGTGTAAAAGTATATAAAAAAAATATATGCCAAAGTAAGGGACGTTTCGATTGAAATCAAAAAAGTTTTTCTCACATGAACTAGTTTTTCGACCGATCGTTCCCATGGCAGCTATATGCTATAGTCATCCGATTTCGACCAAACTTTGTAGAATTGTGTGGGAGCATATAAAACAAATACATGCCAATTTTGCGGACATTTTCATTGAAAACAAAAAAGTTTTTCTAACTAAGACTACTTTTCAGACTCTACTTTTCTATAACAGCTATACTATATAGATGTCCGATTTCGACCAAATTTGGTGGAATCATGGAAAAGCATAGTAAACTACGAAATTCGAAGTTTGGAGGCGTTTCCACTGAAAACAAAAAGTTTTTCTCACTAAAACTAGTTTTCCGACCGATCGTTCCTATGACAGCTATATGCTATAGTCATCCGATCCGGCCGGTTCCGACACATGTGCAGCGTATTTGTACAAAAAGACTTCGTGCTAAGTTTGGTGAAGATAGCTTTCAAACTGACGGAGGAGAGAGCATAGAAACAGACTGACGGACGGACAGGCCTAAATCAACTCAGCTCGTCATGCTGATCAAGAATATATATACTTTATGTGGTCGGAGATGCTTTCTTCTGCCTGTTACATACTTTGCACAAAATTAATATACTATGTGTACCTTGGTACAGAGTTTAAGAATATATCAGCAGTCACATCGAGCTGAGCCCAACCATTAACAGCGAAGAAGACATTGACAATACAGTTCAAGCCCTCACCTCTATCATTACTGCCGCTGCTCATCACTTAAACCCTGAAACAAAAACACCTCAGCAAGATCGTAGATTAACAAACAGTTACATTGACCGTCACACTCAACAGAAGCACCTGTCCCCAGCTATCCTTAAATGCAACCCTGATCCTGCTATCAAACGATGTTGTATACCTAGAAACATATAGAGTCGAAAAAAATTTTAATAAAGCTAAAAGCCAACACCCTTTACTTGCTAATTAACTCCCGTTCCCTCTAAAACTCGAATATAAAGTTTTAAACAAAAATATTCTGAGAAGCTTCTTCGCCATCCAAACCAACTTGCATTCTCGTCTCCGGAGAAATCACCTACCAACCCAGCGACTGACTTGCGCGACCGATGAGCAAGAGGTCGTGTGTTTGATCTCGCCTCGGAACACCTAATAAAAAGTTTTTTCTTTGAATAAACTTTACACCCGGTCACCCCTCTCTGCTGTTGGCGCCAGCTTTTTAGTAATTAGCAATGCAAAAGCCTCTCAAACTGCCGTTCGGATTCGGCGTTAAACTGTAGGTCCCTTTCTTAAGTGCGAATATTAGAAGCGCACAAGCCAAGAGGTTGAGAGTAGCTCGGCTTTGGCCCTTTGGGGCTGTGTCAAGCCATTTTACATTTTACAACACAATCTATCTCCAACAGGGGATGGTTTATAAAATAGTTTCTAGTTGAGATCTGAAAAATTATTGTTAGTCTCATTAAGAGAAGATCCGATAAATACAAAAAAAAAAAAACAAATAAAAATCCTGGTCGCTAGACTCGTCATAAAAAGAAGAAGATGGCTGGCAACTTCGCAATCCGATCATACGATTGAAGACTACAACGAACGGGGGCGATTGTATTTAAGTGGGCAAGAGTTAACGCGAACAATATCTAAAAACAAGCAATAAATAAAACATAACAATCACACAATCCACAGTTCGATAACCACGTACGATGTGAACAAGTACTAACTGAAGCACGGCTTAGTTTTGTTTTAGTGGTCCACGGTTAATAAACTATCAAGCTTGTTTTTGCTTTCTATATTTTATGGATTGCGACGATGGGTCGTGGTTTCAATACCGCTTCGGGATTTCCACACAATCGGTCTCCTTCACCAGCTATAATCATGAAAAAGCATCTGAAGCATTGCCGCTCGGATTCGTTAAACTGTAGGTTCCTTTCTCTTGTGCAAAAATAAGAAACAATCAAGCAGAGAGAATCTCAGCGTGGAAATTTGTGACTGTACCTTGTACCCAAAGAAACAGACAGATTGTCTATATCGACTTTATTCGTCAGGCTGATGAAGGATACTTATACCACTACGCGCTTAAATAAAGTAAAAGTAAAATTGGCTTGTCAAGATGACACAGCCCCAAAGGGCCAAAGCCGAGCCTCGCTCAATCTCTTGGCTTGTGCGCTTCTAATTTTAGCACAAGAGAAAGGGACCTATAGTTTAACGCCGAATCCGAACGGCAGTTTGAGAAGCTTTTCATGGCTAATTACTGCAAAGCTGGCGCCAACAGCAAAGAGGTGTGGCCGGGTGTAAAGTTTTATTTAAAGAAAAAAACTTTTTATTAGATGTTCCGAGGCGGGATCGAACCCCTGACCTCATGCACAGCGGTCTCGCACACTAGCCGCTGAGCCACCCAGCCAACGTGCTTAAATATAGTGCCTTCAAACTGTGGTTTTTCTGCATACACTTCTTACGCTGAGTCTGCAACCCCGCAGCCATGGTACAAGCGTACCATGTTGTACTGAGCTCTCAGTCAATCGGTTAAAATTGCAACAACAAATATGACGACTCGAATTAGGTAGCAGAAAAGACACAGAGTGCACAGGCAGTTCAGTGCGAAATCAACCGCCAGTGTGATATTTCTTCTATGCCCTTCAGTTTCAGAATTCACGCATCATCAAATTCATGCCTAGTTTTCGCTTCTGCTTTGACGGCGGCAGAAGACAAATCTACGTGTTTTTACAATTTTCCCTACTAATGCCGAAAAAAGGTCAGCGTGGCTCTGGCAACGAAAACAATTTTGCCAACGCCGAACAAAGAAGTTTGCATACCCTTCAAATTTTAGAGGGCATCAAATCCTTATCTTATATGTATTTTAAAGAATTTTAGAATAATTGGATTGGACAGATCATTAGTGGAATGGCCTTTTATTATTATTAACCCAAAAACAATAATTTATATATGGATCATTAATAAAAGTAAACAAATAATTCTTTTTGTCGGATATGTCTTGCCATGCTTTGTGTAGAAAAGGGTAAAGCACGCCATATGTCGAAACTCAGAAACGAAATTTTTGTTTTTGCTTTCTAGAATCAATGCCAGCTAATGTTGCCATGTTGCCGGTTGAGAACGTTCATTTCCAGTGAAATCACCAAACTTCAAAGTGTACATATATGTATGGAATAGACAAATTTCAAAATGTGCAAATATGTGTCAGTGGAATTAGCCTATTAAGTGCTTAGTGCTTGTACTTTATGGGAAACATAACATTACTTGTTTGTAAAATTTTAGCTTTAACTTACATGAAATTTTTTTGTAGTGGCACATTTTCTGGATGGGTTTGTCTTAAATAACCGTTTTCTGCAAAATGGATGAAGGCTTCTGGGCTATAGTCTTTTGCAGTGTACCTATAAATTTTTCCGTGCCGCAGGCTGCATAAACAAAGAGTTTTTACATAAGCTTGGATACAATTGCAAAGTACATACAAAACGAATTCGGGAGATTCGAAAACACCAAGCCTCTTAGCAGTGGAAACGCCAGCTTCCATCCTGTTCATTCGAGCGACATTAAGCCTCCGCCTTAACTTGCCTCCAACTGATTCCCAAACAGCATACAACCGCTGGCAGAAAACACATTCAGCTGAATAGCTACGCACGCATATACAAATAAATTCGAATCTTAAAATAAGTTAAACACGAAGAGTTTAAAGATACAAACAAGAAGATGAACCAATCACCCGTTGTGGCACCAGATGAGGCTTGCGTTAAATGTTCAAAATTTTCATCAGATAGCTCTTTAACAACTGGATCCTGGTTATCACTAAAGAACGCGACGATTTCATCTTCATTCACAGGTCCGTGGTATAGGATAGGTATTCCATGTCTAAAATACAACAGAGCTGGCTCTCTGCTTGGATCGTAAATTGAAATTAAATTACTCTCGTGAGCTTGAACAACTACTCCATTTAGCGTTTGTTTTAGTTCATTTTTAATGTTGGAAACAACATTAACATATTCTTCACAAGCGGGACAGTTGCTTTTTGCTGAAATAGGGACAAAAAAAGTAAACAAGAGCGTAAGTATTTAACCGATAAGGGTATACAGTGTGCAGGCAGTTCGCATAAAAATTCGAAAATTTTGTTTTACATTTTTTTTTGCAAAGTAACTGTTGTTTCTGAAAAGAAGAGGCCCATAAAAAGTTATAACATAATATTTTCTCTCAAAAATGGGAAATTTTTGACATATCAATTTTTAATTTTAACGTTTGTTTTTTTTACTACTTCTAAACGCATTTAGACACAAATTTCTCGAGAACTACTTAACCGATTATGATATTTTTCGATTAAATGATTAAAACCTGTTTGATTAAAATCTATTAAAAATAATTTTTGTTTCATTATATAGAAAAGAGTTGTCGAAAAGAGTTATCTTGAAATCAGTTTTTTCAAAAATGATTGCAGAGATAACAAGCAAGAAAGTCGGTCAAGTCCGCCTATAATATACTCGGTACCAACGAAAGTGTATGCTAAGTATAAATTTTAGTGTTGGAGAAGCAGCACAGGTAATGCGCAGCACCAGCGAACAATCTTTTACTCATAAATTGTCTATCGTTCATCCGATTTTTAACATTCCATTAGCGGATCAAAAAATAATTCAGATTACTAGTTATGTCCAGAAAATACGCACCATCTACGAGGTGTGTTCAAAAAGTATCGCGAATTTTGAAGCTCAATCATCTCAATGGAAGCTGCCGCACGAACCAAGACCGAAAAAAGCGCGCCAAGTTCGGTCGAATGTGAAAGTTTTGCTGAGTTTTCTTCGATTGCAGGGGCGTGGTGCATCATGAGTTCTTGCCACAGGGAAGAACGGTCAATAAGGAATATTACCTGCAAGTTATGAGTAATTTGCGCGAAGCAATCCGCCAGAAACGCCCGGATTTGTGGAAGAACAAAAATTGGCTTTTGCACCACGATAACGCCCCTGCTCACACATCGTTGCTTGTGCGCGACTTTTTGGCCAAAAACAACACACTAATGATGCCGCAGCCACCGTATTCCCCAGATCTGGCCCCCTGTGACTTTTTCTTGTTCCCTAATCTGAAGAGACCCATGAAAGGACGACGTTACGCTACGCTGGACGAGATAAAGACGGCATCGAAGGAGGAGCTGAACAAGATTAAAAAAAATGATTTTTTGAAGTGCTTCGAAGATTGGAAAAACCGTTGGCACAAGTGTATAATATCTCATGGGGATTACTTTGAAGGGGACAAAATAGATATTCATGAATAAATAAATAATTTTTGAAAAAAACACAAAATTCGCAATACTTTTTGAACACACCTCGTATACATATATATAAGAGTGAAAGTATGTTTGTCCCTTATGGACGTCTCAACCGCTAAACCGATCTTCACGAATTTTTCACAGTATGTTGTCGATCAGGAGAGTGTCATAGGCTATGTCTCATGTCTGTGAAATGGTCCAAAACCGCGAAATTTGCAAAATTATACCGTTCATCCGATTGCAATGAAAACTTGGGAATGGGTGAACGCTTTCCCGTGAAGGTTTCTAAGTTGAAACAAGAAAGAAAGTCGGTCAAGCCCGACAATAACATACTCTGTTTGTTTTCCTTATAACTCGAATATCGTTCAACCGATCTTTAAAATTCAGCGGATCGATACTAAATATGTCCAGAAGGTTCGAACCTTCTATCTATAAAACTGTGGGAGTTATGACGATTTTTCGATATTGCGGGGGCGGGAGGGGGCGTGGCTAAAATTGAAAATAAGCTTGATCTGCGTGCAAGTATAAGAAACATATGTTCGATACATGTCAAACCTCTATCTCTTACTATCTCTGAGATCTGTTTGTTCATACGGTCAGACGGACGGACAGACGGACACTTTTGCACAAACTTAATATACTCTATGTACCTCTGGTACAAAGTATAAAAACTAATAAAAACTTGCGGAAAACGGTCCAAAAACCGTGAAAATTGCAAAATTTACGTTTTCGCTAAAACTTGGAGAAATTGATCGACGCTTGCCCGGGAAATAGAAGAAATTTGCAAAATGTTCTATTGTTATGAAAATTTGGAGAATGTTTGGACGCTTGCCCGCGAAGTATTCTGATTTGAAGAAATGTGCTGGAAATAGCCAAAAAGCCACGAAAATTCAAAAACTATACCGTTCATAAGTTGCGATGAAATTTTGGTCTGTGGTTAGACGCTTGGCCGCGAAGGTTTCTAAGGTCCGAAAATGTCGAAATTTGCAAAATAACCTTATGAGTATTTATGAAAGCGCTTAGTGCTTATATTACAACGCAGGCGTTGGTAAATTGAAGCTGTAGATTACACGGTCCAAAATACAGCGAAATTGGCAAGATTTTGATTTGAGCCTGGATCATTGTGAAGATTTGATAGACGGCAATTGTATATGGGTAAGTAGGAGGTATAAACCAAACGGTCAAAAAAGTCATGAAATTTGGAAAATATTCATGAATTTAGATTATTAAGAAGATGGTTAAATAGAGAAAAAGATCGAACGGTCCAAAATGTTTATGGCGACTTGCAGCCAACACTAGCTTGAATTCAGTCGCTCTCATAAGAAATATAAGGACTCGGGCGAGGCCGGGTCAAACCTCTATCTCTTACCATCTCTGAGATCTGTTTGTTCATAGGGACGGACAGAAGGACATGGATATATGCTTTATAGGTTCGGAGATGCTTCCTTCTGCCTGTTACATACTTTTGCACAAACTTAATATACTCTGTGTACCTTTGGTACAGAGTATAAAAATAAATAAAAAAAGCAAATTTCACTTTTCGAATCATTTAATTGGGTTCATTTTTTTAATATGATAAGCCGTAAATGGTCGCCTTGAGCCCGTTTTGCAGCATTTTTTTTTATGGTTTTGGCCAACATTTCATCCAGAATGGCGACTATTTCTTGGCATATATTGTTTTTAAGGTCTTCTAGGGTCCTTGGCATTTTGAAGTAAACCTTTGATTTCAAATAGCCCCACAAAAAGAAGTCTGGAGGCATCAAATCTGGTGAACGTGGCGGCCAGTCAAAATCACCATTTGTTGACCAGGGAATAGGTAAGTACACTTATGGACAAAATAATAGGTGTTTTTTTCTTTTTTAACTTTTTATTTCTAATTCATATCTTCTCTATTCTCTACAAATCAAAAACAGTTTCACAAACCCTTTAATATACAACCAAATTAAATATTTCCTTAAGTCCGCCAATTTTGGCTGGACACAATAATAGGTGTACGAAGATAAATGTTTAAATTAAATCAATATTTCACTATTTTTGGTCTTGTTTTATATTAAACTAAGTATCTGGCAGCTAATAACCGGTATATCCGCCATTATTTTGCAAGACTTTCTCCATTCGTCTTGGCATGGAGGACTTTAACTTGCGACAAGTTCAAATTGGAATGTTGTACCATGCTCTTTGGACAATATCTCAAAGTTTATTTTATTTCCACAAAAAGTCTTTCCGTCATTTCTTTTGAGTTCACCCCAGAGATTCTCGATGGGATTGAGGTCCGGGGATTGACTTGTTCTCTCAAGAACATCCAAATTTTGCTCTCGGAACCAATCCTTTACTACTCGAGAGGCGTGCTTCGGGTCATTATCCTGCTGGAACTTCCATAAAAGTGGCATGTTATCCTCGGTACATGGTAGCATCACTTTCTCCAATTGAACTTTGTATACGAATCTGTCCAATACGATGAATCGGACCAACACCATACCATGAAAAGCAGCCCTATAACATTAGGCTACCACAAGCATAGAGATGCTTGGCTTAAATGCATACCTAAAACGGTAAATAAACCGGTAAATGTTAAGTTCGTTTGTGTGTGAATTGGCAGCTTTTTATGCATGTGTGTATATTGTGCATATTTATTTCGTAATTTTTTTTAAATTCGGAATACTTTCGGAGATATAGCCATTTTAGTGATCCACATTTCCTAGCAACTGCAAACTTAAAACTCGTTTTTCTCGAAACAAGGTTTTTAAAATGGTTCACATCTTTTCTTAAGTTCTACTGGACTGATTTTGAAGAACTGAAGGATATAGTCATCCGATCTGTCCGGCTCCGACAAATGTACAGCGCATTTCTACCAGAAGACTTCGGGCGAAGTTTGGTGAACTGACGGTGGAGATAGCTTAGAAACAGACGGGCAGATCTAAATTAACTCAGCTCGTCAGGCTGATCATGTGGACAATTTCAATATAGAAAAATTAGATAAAGCGTACTCCGGAATTTTTGATTTTGTCATAATACTTTACATAAATAGAAACACTTTCAAGTAGCTCATGAGCAGCAAAGCAAAGCAAAGTGTTCCTATTTATATAAAGTATTGTGACGAAATCCACATTCCGGAGTGCTGGATACGAACCTTGTCAAAGTGAAAGTTTTGCAGAATCAAACTTGTTCATTATGCTCTGTACAAGAGATACACCGATTATATTAAGTTTGTGCAAAAGTAGGTAACAGACAGAAGACAGCATCTCCGACCATATAAAATATATATATTCTTGATTTAGTCATATCCGTCAGGCCGTCTGTCTGTCGTATGAACAAACAGATCTCAGAGATGGTAAGAGATAGTGGGTCGACGTGAATGGGACAAAAACTTATACTTGCAGGCAGATCAAGTTTATTTTCAATATAGGCCACGTCCCCCTCCCGCCCCAGAAAATGGGAAACAACGTCATATCTCCCACAGCTTGATAAATAGAAGATTCGCAACTTTTGTACATAATTAATAATCAGGATTATATATCGATCCGCCAGAGCAATGGAACGATACCTTAACATAAGCTTTGACAGGTATAGAGTATATTATATAATAACGGGTGACAACTAAAAATCTGCACAATCTTTAAAATGCCGCCATAGCCACAATTCTCAACGGATTTTTATGAAACAGTTTATTTATGGCTAAATATACAAAAGAATTGCGTCAATGGATTTGGTCGAAAGGACCGTTATCAGCCACTCTCCGCAGGCGGCCTGTACGACCTTAGGGTCTTATTTCCGGATACATAAGCGAATCCTGTTGGTCAGTTTTTTGATATTTTTGGCCTTCCAGTTGTTTTTTAAACTGCAGCACTCAGACTTCCAAAAAAAATCTTCAATTGGACGACACTGCGTTAAGTTAGTTGGGTTCCTTTCCTTTGGTACAAAATGGATGTCTTTGCTGCTCAGGAAACTTGTCGTCATTTTAGCGTAATGAGAAGAAGCATTGTCAGGTCAGAAAACATAATTATTGAAGGAATGATTTCCCTTAAATAAGGAATCAAAACCTCCTTTAAAGACTCGTTTATGTACACTTCCTCGTTCCTTGTTGAACCACGGCTTCGATATGGCCCTCTCAGAGATCGCAAAGTAAAGCATAACTTTGGGCTCAAACTTTTGCTTGAACTTATATTTCACATCAGCAGGTGTTGACGATACATCGGAGGTGTTAAAAACACTATTTCCCTGTAAATGGCTGCGACTCAGACTAAAGTAACATTCATCGTCTAAAACAAAGAGTTTTTCACGATATTGGTAGCACATCCACCGACATTGAGATTTCACAGTTTGTATTTGGTCAGGTGCTCTTGCTTACGTCTTTGACTCGAACTATTGGTGAAATCACATTAGATCTTACAATCTCTCTTATCTTTGTCCATATACTCATATCGTTAGCAAATCTTTCAAATATGGCAACTGAGACGCTAGCGGCTGCTTCTTATATGCTCTGCCTTCCTCATCCAAGGCAATTTGTGCGGCATAAATGAAAACTTGATTTTTCAGATACAAAACTGTAATATAGGGGGACAACTGCCTCATGGCTTCGCCATTGGACCTTAGCGATCTCCATTTCATATACTAATTTTTTTTTTGCGACTTAAAATCCTCATTAAATTGTTTGTAAGCCGGGGAAGTGTGACCGTACCATTAAAAATTACCAATAACGCCTTAATCTTGGTATTTTTTGGCTGTCTCAGCACACTAATGTGCTTTTACGATCCACTTTCGCAATAAATGGCTTTTTTGTGCGCACAAACTTTTTGGCGTTCTCCGTACTAGGCTTTAAGCATAAACCTAGTAATAGTCGAGCTCGACTTTCTTTGTTTTCTTATGATTTCTTACGATATTATTTTTTTTACCACGTCTTTACGATCTTTGACCCAAATTTCTCAGGATATGCTAATCCGATTTTGATAATTTTTTTCTCGGTGAAAGCTAACACCAAAAATGCATTAAATCCATGTTTGAAATCCATTGAAAATAATTTTAATTTTATCGAAAACTGTTTTCGAAACTTTAAACTCGAATATATCGGAACCACCTTTTCGAAAATGTTTCACACGATAAGAAGAGTAACTGCTGACCGATTTTTAAATTTTTTAAATTACTCCCAATACCTACATACATGTTTGTGTTAGCAAGTATATGTGGAATCGGTAAATAAATAACGGAGTTAGGACCAAAGAAAGGGGTAAGAACAGTCGAATTTCGAAACTTTGACTATAAAACCCCATAGCTCCGTTATTTATTGAACGATCCCAAATATCCTCGTTTACAGCATAACCGCATCGTGATTAACAAAACCCCCGTTTTCATTTACAATTTTGCATTATCCGTTCTTAACAAACCGCAGCAAAAACTAAAATTTTTAAATTTAACCGATTATCTATCGAATAAAAAAGACCGCTTGTAAATATCTCTTTTAGTTTTTGTGCAATTACATTTTTTGTAAACTTTTAATAAAAGGACACCTGAAGGTATACAGTACCTTAACTAACGTTTAAACATTGACAGTTCATTAAAAAGTTAAAGAGTGCGCTCATATAAAGATACCAAATTGTAATGTCCCCAATGGAAAAACCTTTACTACTCTGAGCAACTGGTAAACACATTTATAATATAAGCCGGTAATGTGGCGTACATATGCATGTATGTGTTTATGTACATAGGTGTATATATTAAATAGGTTTACGCACTGAATAAAGCAATGATATTGCCCTTGCCGGTTAATAAATGAATCAGATCTGTGTCGTCCACTCGATCTATGTCTGCACCATGGACATTATTTAGTAACACACATATCACACATAAACTAATAACAATATCACTGAAACCGGACATATTAAACAACTTGACAATGTCAACTAGACCGATGATGGCGATCGATACCGATAATAACAGCTCCCAGACAAGGCCCTTTGTACTGGTTCCACTACTTTTAGTTCCAGGGATGGTGTAATATTGTAGGGTGAGGCAAAGCCGTAGAGTGACTTATCGAAGTAAGAAATTCACGACCTTCCCAGGAAATTGAGACTACCATAAGATTTCTAGGCAAGTAAAATATCATTACCATTACATCTATTTTTATGCAATAAAAATCTCCAACGGAGATTAGGTACAGTTGAAACAGAAATGGCAATGGATATATAATATTTAATTAATGTATTTTTGATTACTTATGACAATCGCAAATAGACTAATTACTAATCATTGTTAAATGTCATATCTGTCACTATGCACGATGTTCCCACTTCGTTCATGTTTTGTCCCAGTTTTAGTAAAAGCGTTCTTTTTTAGTAGTATTTTTCCGTAGGGATCTAATTCATTTGGGCATTTATTTTTTTATAAATACCAAGGTATTGTTTTATTTTTAATACGGAAGGTTTTTATATAACAAACATCACGGCGAGCCAATTCAGTCTATGTATCTGAAAATGGGGCTTAGGCGATCTGGTTCTGATTTTAGTCAAAGAGGTTGTTAGCCGGCTCAAGGTAGAGGATTGATTACACCCTGTTACAGCGAAAATATACTTTTCAAATGACCCACCGTAAGCTTTAGGGCAGGTCATTGTATTGCATTGCCTCATACTTGGTTTCTTCTTAAAACAAATACTAAAATACTCATATGATGATTTTGCGAATTTCGCAGATTTTGGACCATCTTCCGCACATTTGTGCAACTTAGAAACCTCCCCGGGCAAGCGTCAAGGGAGTATGCTTCCCTTTTTGTATAAATACCAAGGTATTTTTTATTGTTTGTTTAATAGGGAACCGTTAAGGTTTTATAACAAACATCACGGCGAGTTGATTATTGAACTATAATCAAACCTCGACCTTGAGCCTGCTAACATTCACTTTGACTAAAATCAAAATAGGTCGTTAAACCCATATTAAGAGAAAAAATAAATTTAAAAAAAAGAAGTTGCAGGTTTTAGAGATATGGACCAATTCGCGTTTTGTAATATAGCGGCCGTTCCCAATGCCACAAATTGACACAAATTTGAACTAAAGCCTTTTAGACAGTGCCCTACCACATATCAAAAGTCTGGCTTGTTTATATTCCATGCATCTAACTTGACTGGACGATCAGTACATTTCATTTGCTGTTGTGTTTTTAAATTCATCTTGTTCTCTTTTTATATCTGAATCTCGAAAATTTTTCCCATAAAATCAACGCCGACTATTTTTAAATGAAACAAATCCTCGGAGCGCCACTTAAAACTCAATTTTTTCTACTTTTATTTTTTTTACATCTAATATACACCAAAAGCGCATCAGATAGGGGGTGAGACCATGACCTTAAAAATTTCATACTCAGGAGGTCCGCTCTAATGTACATACATACATACTTTGAATATGTACATTTGTAAATACTAGTGAGAACTTACCTTAATTTGATGACCACCTTTTACACCATCTATTTCTATTCCTCAGCTGCTCACACATGCTTCATTATCAAGCAATAAATATTTCCGATAGGGTTTTGTTTTTGGACGAAGCACACTTTATTGTTAATTAATTGATCCGACACACTTACAATTTTTCTTCAACTGCCGTCTTCTTGGAACTGATCACTTTTTCTTCTTTTGCTGCTTATAAACCAATATATTTATCTCTTTCTAACAATTGAGTATGCAACAAAAAGAAAGGGAATTATATTATGTGGCAATATCTATCGCAGTGCAGCGAGAGCGACGCTTTATTTATGTATGGTAATATCGCGATCTAAGCCATGTTGCGATAAGTGTGACGTATAAGCGTAATGCGTATGCAACGCCAAAAACGCAACAGAAAATTTAAAAAAAAATTCTTAACAAATAACCGATAAAAGACAACTGTATTTCTTATGTATGTACTATGTATGTACATTAAGGTGGCCCTCTTTGGAAAAGTGTTTTTTAAGCTTTCATAGCCCATAATCATTCGATTTTAAGTTTACCTAAAAAATATAAAGTTTCACGCAGAATGATGAATGTTTAGAGGTCGCTCACGAGTTGAACCCAGGGACTGTAACGGTTATAATTTTTAAAATAAAAATTGTAAAATAACAATTATTTTTTGATTTTTATCAAAAGATTGAAAAATAACTTTTATTTTTGATTTAAACAAATAACTTATGAATTAAATTTTAATTTTTATTTAAAAATCAAAATTTAATAATAATAAATTAATAATAAAGATTATTTTTTAATTTTTATAATAAAAATTAAAAATAAAAATTATTTTCAATTTTTATAAAAAAATCGGAAAATAAAGATTATTTTTAAATTTTTATTTTAAAAATTGAAAAAAAAAATTGAATGTTCATATTTTGAGAACCAGGTAGTGTATTACCACAATTTAAAAACATTCATAATGTGTAGGTCAATACCTTTCATATGATACATCACGTGTCCTGATAGGACCATCATTAAGGATCCTTATGGTATAACTTCATATTAACAAAAAAATTAACAAATCGGTGGCTAGCAAAAAAGTGACATATCAAAGACTTATAGATATTATAGATGACGCGTGTGAAACAAAAAGCTAATGATCCTGGCTGCAGACATTAGATACCAATTTTCGCCTTTGTAAGCCTTTACAACGATACATATATTGAAGTTTAACTGCTCGGTTTAGAAAATGTAAGTTGGCTAACCTAACCAGGTATGCCGCCTTACATTCTTGGGTTGTCGGTTCGAATCCCCATTGAGAAATTATGTAATTTTTTTTTTTAATTTTATTTAATTTTATATGCCTTTATAAAAATAATATACAAGTGTATTCCAACAAGGGCATTACAGATATTGCAGCAATAAATAATCTTCTGTTTGAGTTGTTCTTGATGTAATGGTGTATCTGGGTGTTAGCTATAATAGACTATTAAAACAAAATCACTTATTGTTATAACTGCCAAATATTCGGCCACTGCTCCAATCGTTGTGCAGTGAAAAACCTACCGCCCGTCTATGTACATTTTTAATTTCCGCTGACCTTTGAGCACCAGAACATTTCCAATTTTGAAATTCCCATATGTTTGATGCTGAGTCTAATTCACATATTTTAGTTTGCTGCCAATGTAAACAGATCAATGGGCGTGTTCAGCAGAAAACGTCATACATCAAAAATCATTCATCAATCAAAAAAAAATTGATTGATTTCTGCGGAACGATTTTGATGGAATTCTCAGAAAACATAGTATGCGTGTAAAGATATTGGTGGCGTTCACCAGCATAAATCGATGACCAAAAATCGACTAATTTTGTTAGATTGTGCTGGTGAACGGCGCGATGTGCAATCATGATTGCTAATTTTCGTGATTGTGTTAGATGTAAATCCATCAAAGTATATCTTTGTTAGATTGATTTGATTTTGTGATTGTTATCGTAAGCAAACAACTGACAGCAATAAACAAATAATTAATTTTGTGAAAGTTAAAACAAAATGGCCAAGGAATCGTCTTTGCTTTTTGCAGTTTGGACGTTGGCAAAACGAGAGTCCTTCTCATCAGTAGGTGACCGTTTCGACATACCAAAAAGCTCTCAATGGAGAAGCCAATGTTCTTAATCCAGGTGCCCACACCCACGCACAACGCCTCCCACTCACTGCGTCCCATTTGCAGCTTTAAATACGTCTCGCATTTCTGCCACACAACCGGCACCCGCTTTCCCAGCTCTGCCCTAAAGATGACTCGCTTCACCGAGGTGTGTATGACTTGTGCCTCCTCCGGTATGGTCTGCAGCACCACCAGCATGATCCAAAGCTGCACATCTTCACTGACATTTGGTATACGCTGCTGCTGGAACGTATTGATCACCTCAATGGCACACGGCCAATCCTCCTGCAGCATGTGCACTATATAAGCTCCCGCAAACTGTACAATGGTCTCGAGTGTTCGTGCTCTGCATCTCATCCAAATCGGATGGGCGTGAGCTTTCCTCCAAATCTATCATGGAGCTGCAAGAGGGCCTCCCCAATTGATTCCTCAACCCTGGCCGCATAACACTTCTCAATGGAGAGCATCTGCAAGGCGTTCTCCTCTTCGCTTCCAAGTAGCCAATCTGGGACAACCAGAAACAACCAGGTCGCCTCCGAAGAGGTGGAAATTTCGCCATATCTGCGCTTTTGACGACAGTCACATCCAATACAATGGATTGTACTTGATGTTATTCATATTTTTTTATTTCTTTTTTTTGCGGTCAAAAGTTTAAAACTTCCGCCAATAAAAAATTTCGATAATTTTGTTGGCTGCAATTTCTATCAAAAACCGTTCACCAGCAGCCAAACACTTTTTTTTATTGTTGATTTATGTTAGATGATTGGTGCGAGCTCGTTGTTTTACATTTAAATGACAACTTCGGTATGGTCTGTTTTTGATTTCGGATGGAGAGCACAAGCTATACATTTTACGAATTTGCGAAAAATAAATAATTTCAAATATTTTTTGCAGTGGAATCAGGCAAGTGGACACTCGACACAACTAAACTCTTCTTGGCTCTCTACGCCGAAAAGAAGTCAGATTTTCGCGATCCAAAAAAAATAAATAAAGTCATTTGGCGTTAAGATTTAGCGGGACTTGAATGACAAGGGCTTAAAAGAATGGATGAGCAAAAACTAGATATCAAAAAGAAGAATATCGGGACAGGCTGTACCAAATGGGAATTTTTTCTCAGATACGGAGGGCATATTCGTCAAGGACCTAACGATGTCCGCACATTGGCCTCACTGGTGACGGAAGAGGAAGGCTTGACATGAGACGGGTACAGATGGACCTTCCTGAATCTTTTTGGTG
The DNA here is from genome assembly GCA_018904265.1 of Lordiphosa collinella. Classification (NCBI taxonomy): domain Eukaryota; kingdom Metazoa; phylum Arthropoda; class Insecta; order Diptera; family Drosophilidae; genus Lordiphosa; species Lordiphosa collinella. The sequence continues at coordinate 154,830 of JAEIFV010000677.1, forward strand.
GCAAGAGAGGAGCTGACCGATGCCCCTTTCAGTAGCTCCATGCCAACAACGGAAGCGGAGGAGAATAAGGTGGAGGACAGTGTGGTGCGATCTATTAATATTAAATACATTTATAAATTTTGTCCACCTTTTTATATACTTATTATACAAAAATACACAGAAAAAATTAAAATAATATAATTAATATGTTTGTTTTTTTGCAATATTTCTAGTTCTAGTCTGAAGGCCAGGCCGAAGAGGGATAAATATTAAATAAAGAGTGATTTTTTAGCTATTATCTTTTTGGCAACACTGGTTTAAACAGCTCACGCACGTTTCGTGTTTTGTTTCACTGTCAAACATCCTCAGTTTGGTCTATAATTTAACCATTAATCGTCTTACAAACGAACAACGCTTGCAAATAATTTAATTTTATTATCAAAATGCGTGCTCAGTTAAGAAAGTTCATTGCGCGCTTCTTGTGTTCAGTGACGAAGCTCATTTTTGGCTCAATGGGTACGTAAATAAGCAGAATTGTCGATTTTGGAGTGAATATCAGCCAGAAGCATTACAAGAGCTACCAATGCATCTAGAAAAAGTCACAGTTTGGTGCGGTTTAGGGCTGGTGGAATCATTGAACCGTACTTCTTCAAAGATGATGCGAATCGTAACGTAACTGTGAATGGTGAGCGCTACCGTCGACGATATCCAACTTTTTTTTTCCCAAAATGCAAGAAATGCAAAATGCTTGCATGACATGTGGTTTCAACAAGACGGTGCCACATGCCACACAGCACGCGCAACAATGGACTTATTGAGAGGCGATTTCGGTGAACATTTTATTTCACGTTCGGGACCGGTCAATTGGCCGCCTAGTTCGTGCGATTTAACGCCTTTAGACAATTTTTTGTGGGGCTATGTTAATGCTCATGTCTATACAGACAAGCCCGCTTCAATTGACGCATTGGAAGTCAACATTGAAGCATTTATTCGTGAGATACCGACCGAAATGTTGGAAAGAGTATGCCAAAATTGAACTAAGCGGATGGACCATTTGAGGCGCAGTCACGGTCAACATTTGCATGAAATAATCTTCAAACATTAAATTATATGGACCGTACTATCGATTCAAATAAAGATTTCAAGCATTTTTCTGAATTTTATGTGTTTTTTTTTTAACTTTCCAATAGCTCTTAAAAAATCACCCTTTACATATTACATTATATATTTTATATTATAATTAAATACAAAATGCCGATTAACTTAATTAAACAAGAGAATGTTTTTCAGCTATCTTTTATTATAACATTTTTTTATTGAATCTCGTTTTCCACATGCACTTGTTTTCTGTTATAGAAACCGTAAGCAAATCCGACCTTCTGCTTTATAGGTATATGAGATCTAGATTTCTGTTGAAATATTGCAGCAGTCGGCCATGTAGATCGATGTTAGACCGGCCAGAATGATATACTCGAATATTTGATGTTCAGAACTTTTCGGAATATTGAAGCGGCCACCCACAGACGAGAACAGCTCTTGTTTTGCCAGCAACCAAATCGCAGACATCAGTTTCTTTCCCAGGGTTACATGCGAAATTGGCTTATCGCTTTCAATTAGACGACTCGAAAAAGACTCTGCAAATGTTTAGATTAATAAATAAAAGATTTATTTTAATGGGAATAAGGTAAGAGTACCTGAAAAGTAGCACCGGACATTCTGAAATGTTCCTTTTTCCGTTCTATAATTCTTGATTGTCCGCCCAAAGTACCACTGGTGGCGTGTGCGCGACAGCTTGTGTTTGAATAGGCGCTTCTACAAGGTTCCCTCCTCTTCCATTGCCAGGCCAGATTCCAAAGTCTTGCATTTGTTTACTTGATTTGCATCCCAAACCACGTCAAAATCTTTTGCTCACTCAATTTGCTGATGTCTTTTTAAAATTATCTTTACTTATTATTGACAGTTATGTGCTATCGATAACAAATCAGACTAGTACATCATAAAATTTTTTCGATTGGGGCTTATCCATCACAATCGAACAAAAATCGAACTAGATCTATCGATTTTTTGTCATCGATTTAGTTGCGCCCAATTTGTAAATCAATTCAATCCATGCACGAACATACTTTAAGCGCCTTTTAGAAGCTGCGAGATTTTCGTGTAAGTCATTTTACAGAGGGGTGCTTGAATTTTAAAAGTGGCAAGAAAATCTAACATCGTGTAAAGGACGTCTTATGATTCCTTCTATGCGTAACAAACATCTGACCAAAATCACGCTACGCTCTGCAAAAGTAAAAAAACCGAAACAGTTCCGGTACAAACGTTGCGGGTTTGATTCGATCGGTTCCCAAAAAAAATTTGTTTCGTTTCGGTACGGGATTTGAAACGGTCTATTTCGGTTAACGGTTCCGGTTCCGGTATTAGTCCCTGCTGTGAACATCTTTTGAACCAATATGAAACCAGTTCTGAGTCAGTAAAATATCTAACTCCATATAACCATGTTCGTAGCTTGAATAGATTTTGAGATACGGCTTCATATCTGCACCGGTTCAAGCCCGGTTCTGAACTCGTAAAATATCCAACTCCATATTTTAACCTACGAACCAAATTTCAAGTTCTTAGCTTAAATATCTACTGAGAAATGGCTCCGAAAAACAAAATTAGCTACACACCGAGTGTCAAAACTACAATCCTAAACGAAACGTAATTTGCCCTGCAAAGCTTCACACGAAAATGTAGAAAACTGAAAGTTTCACGTGGCATATAGAAAAACTAAAAAATAAAAGGGGCATGCAGAAAGGTAAGTTAAAAAGTTGTCTAAATTCCCGAGACAAGGTAAGTGAGTTGTGAGTTCTAGTCCCAGGCAAGGTAAGTGAAAAAAAAGAAAATTAAGTTGTACGTTTTTCAGAAGGAAGACCTTGCTTGAGCCCTTTCCTTCCCTTTCCGACACTACCCTCCGCCCGCCTCTACCTTGTGTAAGTAGCATACAGGCATGTTCTCAATTCCGCTACGTTATGAACAGTAAACCGAAAGCAATTCCGTTTCGGTTTGGTTTTCCTGTTCTCAATTCTGAATGATATTGCTTACGTTTTACTTTTGGCTAACCACGGGCCAAACGAAATCAGCACGGGAGAATCAAGCGAAACTATGGAAAATGGAACATGCGGAAACAAAAGAGTCTGACTTTTACTTTTTACGTTTCGCTTCGACAGGCGCCGCCAATTTCTTTAGACACCTCATGTACAATGAGAATGTACAAATGAGAAAAGTTTGGAAAATCCCTGTTAAACGTGTTAAACTTGTATTATGTTCTGACACTTATTCAATTGGTAATAAAATTTTAAAGAGCTGGAATGAAATCATTGATCCTGAAAGTAAAATTCGACTTTTTAATCTTTTCTTTACCGACCATTTGAACTATATTTTTTGCCTTGCGCCTTTTCCATAGTCGGCAATATCAGATAGAATACCAGAAAAAATTAGTCATCCTTATACGAAGTTTAGCCTTTACTTTGCACTTGCAGCTTATTGTTTGCCTTATTTTTTCGAATTTCCACTAGTGCAGTTATCTCTGTAAATATTAATAATATTTTCTAAATATTTACAGCAGAGTTCTAGTAGGTTAGTCTGTTGCTTCCATCAAATCTTGAAGATAAGCCTTAATGTTTCAAGGATAAATAATTTCTACCACATTTCCCGAACTATCTATTCCCTTAGTGGAAGGAAAGAATACCTTTAGCCTGATTTAAAAAAATTTAAGAAAAATTTAAATAGATATTTTTATATTTATGTGATTTTTATCTTAAATCTATGCCACAGCTCCATTTGCATTTAGTTTCACTTGGCCTTAAATGTACAACAACATAGTTTAATAAATAACAAATTAATCAAATTTGACCTGAGTTTACGGTTATAAGTTATTCAGAGTTACATAAGCATTTCTTATTTAATTTAGTGGCACTCCATATGAAGAGTGTTCATCGAATGACGTCGGTGCCGCTGGGGCTAAGTAAGAGATTGGCAGACCAGTGGAACCACTTTCTCCTATGCTTGACCTAATATCGATTGAGTCACTGCCATCAGAAATCTGGCTTTCTGATAAAGGTCTTAATTCGATGGGGCTTGTAGTGACGATTGGTTGGTCTTTAATTTCTGCGCGTGTCTTGTAGTTGATGAAATACACTTCCGGCTTATCGCTATTGAATGTATAGTCTTGAAGCTTCTGGATTTCTTCTACGGTAGGCTCATCGGGTTTTTTGACCAAGACATATATTAGTGTTTTCTCTTCAGACTGTTGTGAAGCTTCTAGCTGCTGTTTGTAATTTGGAGGAGCTGCAGTTGGCGCTTTGATAAAAATAATTTTATAGTGCTTTTTTGGTGGCAACGGAGACTGATTCACAATTTGTTGAATGTTATTGCTTTTCTCAAAATCTTCGGGTGGAATGTGAACATAAATGTGTTTCTCAGCAGACGGATCAAGATGAGTGCTAGCAAAAGTTTCATGTATTATTTGTCCGAGTTGAACGTCCTGCTGAAGTTTCTGTCCCAATTGAGAAGCAAAAGGAGAATGTGGCTGATAAATGCTAGCAGAATCATGTTTGATGTTGTTTATCTGCGTGTAGTGATTCGACCCTCCAGATAAAGGAAGAGCTTCAATAGAATTAATGGAATGCGATTGTTCATTTTTGGGGCGAACTGGAAGTACTGTGTAATGGTGGTGGAGATGAGTTGCCGATGGTAAGGCCTGGTTTTGAAATGTCACAGTTGCTTGATTGTTGAATTGGGATCCAGTAGTGGAACTGAAAGCTGTTTGGTCACTAGTTCCATATGGAGTCTTTTCACTTGGGGTGTTTGGTTGAAACTGCGGTTGGTGGCCATTGGATAATAATGGCAATAATGGGCTTTGCCTGTATTTATTTGCATATTGACCCTCGCTGGAGTCTTTATTACCGTTTATATAAATAGCTTCAGGTATGGAACTGCTTGCCGCTGTTTCAAAGCTATGATCTGCGTCTCTATGATTTGGATGATTCACAATTCTGCCCATCGATTGTTCTCTAATTGTGATGCTTGCACAAGGGCTATTAGGGCGAGGTCCATTCCAATGCTCATCAAGTGACCCATGCTTTGTGTAAAGTCCTCCTTGTGGACCTCCAAAAACAGCAGAAAGAAATACAATTAAAACTGTTAGTCTTAACATTTTGCAGGGAGCGTATGACTCTTGACGAATGTGATTATCAACTGACTCTTCCAGCACATCGTACTGAATATATAAATATATATGTTTGTATGTATATGGGAAACAAACGAAAAAACTAAACACACAATACATAACAATAACATACACGGAGAGGGTAAGCCAGAGCTGAAAGGTTTGTTGTGCTTCGCCAATAACTAAAAAACGAGCCTGTGAAAGCAAAAGAGAAATTTTTTAATCGTTATAAGCATAAATATAAAGATACGCAACATTGATAACAATAATGAAGTAAATAAAAATTTTAGATAAGGGCCAACAAAACGTAAAGTTATCCCTAGATTTTGACCAAATTATTGATTTCCTGGTGCAGGGGATTGATTTTTCAGCTTATCTTGTAGAGTTGAGAGCTTCGCCAAAGATGTTTCCAATAAATCACGTTTAACCATATTGATACATGGAACGCCTGCTGGTGGGCTCACTGTAAGGTCACCCGTCTTAAATAAATCCATCTGGTTTGCATATACATGAGAAAATGCATCGGTGGCAACGTTTTGTGGGACGTGTAACGGCTCTACTGCATCATTCTGAAAGAAAAAGATAAATAATAAGCGATGAATTTAATTTATTAAAGCGAAGCTCCAATAGTATCGGTCAGAACGCAATGAAAAATAAGCAGGCGTCACTAAAAGATCGTAGGATCGGGAGTAGTCCCGAACAATTTTCAACACCTTCAAATGCTTCGGAAGAATGCGACGACTTTGACACCAATCCATTACTTAATTTTATCGTTGAACTATTTGGGAACATTTTATTAAGACTAAGAAATAGTTTGATACGATAATATTAAAGTAGTTCAAAAATCGGCTTTTCAATAACAATGTCTTTGTTTAAGGGTAGTATCTACCCTTGGGGGGGCATTTTGTAATGGTTTGATAAAATAGAATTACACATAAACTTTATAAGAAATTCACAAGGGGTTTATTAATTGGATAGATAACACGGTGTGACAAAAAAAAATTAGAGCACAACTTCTGGGATGGGACATAGCATAGGTTGTAGATATAGTTGAGTAGATTTTTGTGGCATACTAGAATTTTTTGGTGCACATCGAAATTTTGAATAACGGCAAAGAACTCGTTTTTCTCTTACACTCACTTACACGCACATTACTTCGTCATATATCAAATGATACAATATATGATATATGACTTAACAGGTTTCGTTTCTTATCTTGGAGTATTTGCTAGGTAAACCAATTTTGTTTAAACCAATTTTGTTTCCGCAATATGTTGATGAGTCGCGCCATTATAGCACTGTCAACCGTAAAGTTTTTGAGTTTTTAGAGTAAATTCTTGAATAACTTTTTTTAGAATAAATACTGTATAGGCATGTCCGTCAGTCTGCCCGTCTGTCAGTCCGTCTGCCCATATGAATAAATAGATCTCAGAGATGGTAAGAGATAGCGGTTTAAAATTTATGAAACACAAGCTTCATATGGTTGCAGGCAGATCAAGTTTCTTTTAAATTTTTACCACGAAAAAACGTCATATCTATATCATATCATATCTATTTATAGATAGAAGGTTCGCACTATTTGGACATATTTAGTAATCGGGATTCTTTATCGTTTATCGGATGTACGATAGCCGAGATATAAGAAAAAGAAACTTCTCTGCTGCAGCGCAGTAGCAGCGCTGCTTTCAGCTGCTACTGCAGTATCTCAACTTACACTGAGCATACACTATTGTGGGTACAGAGTGTATTATAGTCGGGCTTGGCCGACTTTCCTTCTTGTTCTTTAAAGGCCTTTTAAGGTTTTTTTCCTAGAAAGTTAAATAATTATACCAAGTATTACTCGATTCAATAAACCAAAATGCAGAAGACGCAGAATTAAATGTTATTTAAAACTGCATACCAAAATTAAATAGTTTTATTTAAATTTTTCATATTAGTTTAACTATATCTACAACCTACACTATCTGGCATCCCAGAAGTTCTTTGACTGCCACACCATGTAATAGATGAAGTTAGAAATTAAATTTTTGTTTATGTTGTTGTCGATGCGGTTGCTTTTGTAGCGCCCATTAAAGTAGTGAACAAAATAAAAAGCTAGCCCAGTGTTTCCGGATTTTTTTATTGCAACAGATTGTCCAAGAGTAGACTCACTGCGCGTTGGTAGTAGGTACTTCGACGTGACCACCAGAAAATTATGTGGAGAGACTGGTTGGCCTCCCCAATTGGCCAAGTTAAAACCAACCAAATGAAATTAACACGGCGCGCAAATGATTTAACAAGTCTTGTTTAATTGAGTTCTCGTATGCAAGTGATTCGCCTGCACTTTACAAAAGTTCTAATGCGACCAAAGCGTCGCTTGCGACTGCGCTGCTTCGAGTAAGCTTGAGAGAGCGACTGCGCAGCTGCAATGTCTAAATATAGAACAGGCGAGGGAGAAATATGTATAGCAAGAGCGAGTATCAAAGCCAACAAACACTATTTGGTGGCAGATGGCCATTGATTTGATTGACATTAATTATAGGTTGGCAAAGTTATAGAAACTTGACATGGCCGCCAAAGCGCTATGGTTCTGGCCCGGACAGTGTGCGAAGCACAAATTTTTTTAGCAGAAACCTTTTTTATTTTTTTTGTTCTGTTTCAGGTTCAGGTTCGACCGGGAAAATTGTTTGCTTAGGTTCGGTTTCGGTTCCGACTTCCAGCAGAGTTACAGGCCTGATAGGAACTGTTTATAAAATCCCCAGGAACACAAATGAAAATTTTAGAAAAAAAGTCCTCCCAATGCTTCCATCTCCAGGCGTTATATGTTTAGCAAAGAGACAAAGTGAGAGCGAGGAAGCCCTAACGTCACCAATGGATGCTCACTTTTCAGTATCACATCATCAAAATCTGCCCAATGAGGAAAGAAGGAAAATTCCCAGCAATGCTTCAAAAGATCAAAGAGGGTATCGTACTATGTATATCCGGACACTGAGAAGTTATCAAACAGGAGAGTCGCGCTTTTAAATCGTTCGAGGGAATGAATAATTTTTACCGTTTTCAAACCACGGACAAATCCACCCAGGTGGTTGGGGCAATTGTTAAGTGACTAATAAAGCCAAGGACAGTGAATCAAAGACCAGCTGATGCTAATTTATAATATTTTGTGTATGCAAAGTTTTGGGGCTCCGCTGGTCACAATTCAAACAAACCAAACAACAACAAGTGAAGTGATCAATTGCAGAGCGCATCAAGTGGAATGCATTGTGGATAAAGCAGTGCGTTCGACGCTGATCGATAAAGCAGCTCAACAACGAATATTTGAAAGCCACTTGACTTCCAACTGCCTTGGAGTTGCATTTGTAGTGCATACACACTCCCAAATCGAAGACCCAGGCTCAAGTCCCGCTCAGGTCAGTTACAAATTCTATTTTTTATTTTCTTCCTTTATTGAGTTTGCCTTTCTGGAAAAACAAATTAAACAGGAAAACGTGAATGGATGACGAGACATTTGTCTGTGGAGGCATCGAGCGCTACCCCACTAACGAGCTCGTTATAAGGACGAAGGTCTCAAGAAACCCTCCAAAATCGGAGAAAATGCGAGGGAGCTTAGAAGGCTGATGGCCCTCCCAAAACGGTCAATAACCAATACAATGAGGGAATTAGTCGATGAGATCGAGTTTTTACAAAGAGAAGCGCACGTACAAGAAGCCCCTGGGAAGCAGACAGCAGTGAAGCCGATCCCAAAGCAGGGCATGGCAAAACAAAATGGCCTAGAAACCAGCCCCATGATCCTTTATCACCCTCAGCTAGGCTGACGCCTAAGAAGGCAATGCTCGAAGGTGCCTTTTTGGTGCCTTGTTGATGGACAAGACTAGGTGTCGGATCTCAAGCTATAAAGCGCAGTACAGAACGTACTGGTAAAAAACGGTGAAGTTGAAACACTCATGGAGACCACCCTCATACAGATGAGAGACATTGACAAAGTCGCGGATTTAACAGGCTGTCGATGCCATCAACGCCTATATCGTGCTGAGCCTAACGGCGACAGTAATCACCAATCTAAGACCCGCCTAAGTAGCAGCCAAACTAATCCAACAGGGGAAAATCCGTATTGTATGGGCCTGGTATATAGTAAGATCAAAGATGATACCAACGAGGTGCTACCAGTGCTTGGAGTTTGGACATATCTCGGTTAACTGCAAGAGCAAACATAACTGCTTTCAGGCCTGTTATACCTGTGGAGGAGACAAACATATTTTCCACGCTTGCAAAGCGGAATCGACTTGTATACAGTGCACCCGGCACAACTTGAAGGACGCAAAGCACTAAACATCTAGGGTGATGTTCCCGCTCAAGAAAAAGGCGGTGCACAATATGAAAGCAAGAATAAGTTATTACAACTTAATCCTTGGCACTGCGTGGTGGCCCAAGAACTCTTAGGGCACACCATACGCGAGCACAAAATTAATGTTGTAATCATCAGCGAGAAATACCGAAATCGGAATTCAGGAGAATGGTTAACAAGCACCGCTAAGAAGTCAGCAATCTAGAGTTGCGGAAAACAAACTTCACAATTCCGCTACCCAAAGAACTCAGTAGAATAAGATAGGGCACTAATTAATGGAGTATTCATTTACAGCTGCTTACACTGGATGAAGCCAAAAGATCTATGAGCAAATTTGATTAAGAAATACGCGGAAAATCACCATTAGTGGTATTGCTTAATAATGGCCTGGAGCAGACATTTGAAAAAGCTGGAAGAGGATCGTTTATCGACTTGACATTTTCTGCGCCCAGCAGAAGAACAGAACAGAGAGCACCCACGTGCACATATAAAATGGAAACTTTGGACAAACAAATGGTGTCGCTGATGCTGGAAGAGTTCGCACCGCATTGCTCAGCAATGCGTCCACGGCTAGGAAAAGCCCTATCGACGCAGTCCTACCTATTGGTGGACAAATCACAATTGCGGATGCAAGATAGCGTGCGAGGCGAAGCTAACAACGGTCAAGGTATTCACCACAATTTCATAATCTTCAAGTGCTGTATAAAGAAAAGGCGCGGGTCCTTAAGCGGCTAAAAAAGGACAGCAAGCGGAGTTGCTTCTCAAAAATCTGCGACGATGTAGATGACAGCTCGGTTGGCTTCTCCCATAAGCTATTTTTTCGGAAAAGTAACAAAAGCTGAGAGCCCTAAAAACTGAGAGGCAGCGACTGAACGTATCGCCTCTGGAAACAGGTGTACTGCTTGCGACTACAGAATAGGTACTAGCTGCTTCCAAATGAGTAAAAGATGGGAAGGCATCTGTTCCAGACGGAATCCCCAACCCTGAGCTAAGACTAGCTAATCAGTTAAATCCAACCGAGCGAACGAAAGGCAACGTTGCCTAGGAGGTGCACAGAAATACAGTCTGGTGGCAACGCTGGACATTAAGAACGTGTTCAACACGGTCAGATGGAATTGCATTCTGAGCGCACTGAGCAATGATAAAGCGGCAGCGTATCTTTAATAAATGATGCAGGTCCATTTCCAAGATAGAGTACTCAAATATGAGACAGACCACGGCCCCGTGTGCTATGCAGTGAATGAAGGAGTACCACAAGGTTCTGTCTTAAGACCATTGCAGTGGAACCTGATGTACAATGGTAAACTGCAGCTTGAACTCCCGGAAGGCACAACAGCTATAGGCTTTGCGGATGACATATCCCTAATTGTCGTCGGAAAATGTCTCACAAACAACGAGGAAACCTGCAACAGAGCTGCAGTCACCGAATGGCTTAGCATTTCAGGCTTGACACTGGCAGCTCAAAAAATCGGAATGGTATTAATCTGGAATGGTAGGAAAATGGTTGAGACTGCCACCATCCTTATAGGCAGCTGTATAATAATATCGCGACCACACCTGAGGTAACGATCGACCATAGGCTGAGCTTTTAACAGCACCTCTTTGATACGACAGGCCAGCACGACATCTCCATCGCTGGCGGGAATAACGGTAACACTTGCGGACCACAGCAGCCGAGGCGGCTACTCCTCGCCGATGTAGTAAGCTCTACGCTCCTATATGCAGCACCAATATAGGCATTAACCCGCGCTATACCAACGCTTATGTGCCGGTACGACGCTTATGTGCCCAGCGCGTGATTTGCGCATTCCAAACAGTCTCCTATGATGCAGCATTGGTGTTAGCTGGCATCATCCCACTGGACCTCGCGGCCCGGGAATCTGCAGTGATCAAGAGACAATCGACGTCGGAACCGTTGGCAGCCTCCCAACGAGCTGAAGAGCGCAGAGCATCCTTAAAGCATTGACAAACGCGATGGACAGAGTCAACGGACGAAGGACCTTTAGCCTGATCTCAGACTTAAGGGTATGGCGGTACAGAAGACACGGTCATATCGACTACTACCTGACGTCACTCCATTAGAAGACTAAACAATGTATCTTTTTTGTCTATCCGCACCAGCTGTTTGCACCCTGGTGAAGGTCGGCGGTAAGCCACAAGGTCACCGTAATACTCCAAAAGTTCCCCCGGCGAAGTAATACAGAACTTTGGTATCGCCGGGAACCGGATTTGGGGTGGAATGTTTAGTGGCAGCGATAACTCTAGTCCCACACTTCGGACGTCGACCTAGGCGTCGAGGAGGCTTCCGAGCTTAACATCACCCTCTGAAGCAAAAAAAAAAACTAAAAACAGAAAAATTTATGGCGACCCGCAATCTACAATGATTTTCTCAGTACGAGTTATATTCCCATTAAATGGAAGACGTCTTGGGTTGTCTTTCTGCCGAAGCACGAATATCCACCCACATGAGCCCAACTGACTACACCCCGATAAGCCTCACCTTCTTTTTACTCAAGATAATACAAAAAATACTGGATCAGAAGCGGCGAAAGACACCTGATGTCGGCTAACCAGGAGAACACAAAGCAATTCATAGAGAAAACACTCTACCATAAGAAATATGAGCTAGGAACTCTTAAACGAACAATTTGACTTACCTCTGTCGAAACTCGGATGTACTGCATAAATGGAGTATAACCAACAAATTCATAACTCCCACGTAGCCCTGGTAAAAAGAATCCTTCAACGCAATATCGATAGCTAGGAGGAATGCCTGTGATACCACCCACGGGGGAATCCATTGTCCGATAAACGACTTGTGACGTTTTAAGAAGATCGGCAAAATCTCTGGCAGCTTTTACATCGTCGTCATTTTCAGAGATTAAAGAAATGCAGTCATGATGAATTGAATGTTTGCTTACCTATTTAAATTAAACAACATGTTTTAGTGAACAATATTTAATGACTCTTATTACACTATGCAACAAATTTTAATCCCAGCTTCTAAATAGTTGACCCTCAGGTAAAATTTTACGCTGAATTCAAAACTCCTCAGAAATATGTGGAAAGTATAACGGTTTTTGAGATATCGTCAAAATTTTATTTTTAGTGTTTTGAAAAAAGTTAGGTCTACTAAAATGCCAATTTATCTGACCACCGATTTTTGTTAACTGGGACGAAAATAAAATAGTATAATTTTTTTTTTAAACGACAGTTGGTTAAAATCTAATTATAAATGACGAAGTTGTGGCACTTCAAAGTTGAATTTTTGTAAAAATTTTGATGTTTTACCAAGTTTTGGCTGCCTTTCATTAAGTTTTTTTCCGTCTTTCCATGAATATCGCTCCGGTTTCATACAATTAATTGATAGGATAATATGCCCTTGTGTTTGCCCTTGGTTAGAAAATCGTGTGAAGAGTAAACGCCTAATTCACAATTAAGTAAGCATACTTCTTCTTGAGAGTATTATTTATTGTTGTTTTGCATGCTGTCCGAGCCGTAACTCTACGCTTTTTGTTAAGTAAGTCACATAGTATCTAAACAAAACAAAGTCAATTCAGAGAGGAATTTTAGATACAGACATTTAAACAATTCCTCTCTGACATTGATATATAACTAAAGAATCGAAGTTTTGCAAATTTGTTCAGCTGAAGAATATCATCTTATCAAGCCAAATAAGAATGAACATTGAGCTTTAGGAGCTTTTATTGCAGTTCAAGTGAGGATAAAAATATTCAAATGATGAAAGCATTCAAGCCTTAACTAACATTTTTCAACAGAAAAAATGAGTTACATAAGATTATATTTGCAAATTTTAAAAGTAACCGTCCTTCTTTTTAAAAATGTCAGGTAAAATTTGAATACAGAGGCAAACTTAATATTGAAGCTTCCATATTTAGTGCCACCAATGCAAAACTGTTCACCTTGTGAGAGCAATAGAATTCATGTGCTTTCAAAGTCATAAAAAATAAAATTTGGGCTATTTCCCCAAATGCGGAATAATTTTTTTCTGATTTTGATAAACGAGGGCAAAAAATGTGCCACCATCATGTAAATATCTTAGTCCGGAGCATTTTTTTATGGAAAGACGGAAAAAAAACATTTGAAAGGCTGCAAAACTTGAAAAATCATCAACATTCTTATAAAAATCCAACTTTGAAGAGCCATAACTTCGTCATTTATGATTGGATTTTAAGCAACTGTAATTTTTCGTAAAAATAATTTTATTATCTCTTATTAAGTTTATTAAGATCGGTGGACTAAAACTAGAGAAAATGGCATTTTAGTAGACCTACCCTTTTTCAAAACACTAAAAATGAAAATTTGACGATATCTCAAAAACGGTTCTACTTTCCACATATCTCAGAGAAGATTTGGTTAATTGTCTAGAACAGGGACATGTAGTCAAAAATTTAAAAAAAAAGACCGCGAATTATGAAGAATTATCATGCAAAAAACACCGAAAAAGACCGAGACCGAAATTTTGAAGTTTTTGCTAGACCACAAATGTCTTTTACAGATGAAAATTTGTGAAAAGTGCGGCGCAGACTGCAAAATTGCAGTCAAGAAGTCTTCAAGTAAATATTTACACGTGGCTGATGGGACAACACTCATGACCGATCGCTGGAGGGCTTACGGCTGTTTAAGCGACGAGGGGTAACTGTAAACCACTCTAAGAATTTCAAGGATCCAGAAACTAACGCCCACACTCAAAATATTGAGAGGCTCTGGCGGGATGTTCACGAATTCACGAAATTTTTATGGCGATTGGGGCCTCCAAGAATTAACCATAACTGTACGAGGTGTGTTCAAAAAGTATCGCGAATTTTGAATTTTCGCGGGTTACGTATATTCGAATTTCGAATTACCTGCAAGTTATGCCCAATTTGCGCGAAGCAATCCGCCAGAAACGCCCGGCTTTTGTGTCGTTGCTTGTTCGCGACTTTTGGCCAAAAACAACACTCTAATGATGCCGCAGCCACCGTATTCCCCAGATCTGGCCTTCTGTTGCTTTTTTTGTTACCTGAACAATGAAAGGACGACGTTACGCTACGCTTGACGAGATAAAGACGGCATCGAAGGAGGAGCTGAACAGGATAAAAAAAAATTATTTTTTGAAGTGCTTCGAAGATTGGAAAAACCGTTGGCACAAGTGTATAATATCTCATGGGGATTACTTTGAAGGGGACAAAATAGATATTCATGAATAAATAAATAATTTTTGAAAAAACACAAAATTCGCGATACTTTTTGAACACACCTCGTTTAAAAGTGAAAGTATGTTCGTATGTTCGTATGTTCGTATGTTTTTTTTTTTTTTTTTTTTTTTGTATAGGGGGAAAGCACTAAAAGCCAAGAAGTGTGGGACTCAGAATTCCTCACCCACTAAAACCACCCCTACTCTGTTTCCCTCTTGCGGAACTACCCCTCGGTTTTATTTATATAAGGGGAAATGGCACGAAGGCTCTCCACCAGATTCCTATCTAGGGTTTGAACTCGAATTGCGCTGTCGTTCAGCGCGACGCAAGATTTGAGAATCTCGGCAGCCATGGTGCAAATAGCATTCAATTGTTTTTGCGAGCTAAGTAGGATGTTTCCATAAAGCCAGGCCATTTTAACATCCCCCCCCAAAACACAAGCCTTTCCTCTGTTCAGCAGCGAATCTCGGGACAGACAAAGAAAATATGTTCTGCGTCTTCTATGGTCCGCGCACGTATGTTCGTATGTTTGTGTGTTTGTATGTTTGTATGTTTGTATGTTTGTATGTTTGTATGTTTGTATGTTTGTATGTTTGTATGTTTGTATGTTTGTATGTTCGTATGTTTGTATGTTTGTATGTTTGTATGTTTGTATGTTTGTATGTTTGTATGTTTGTATGTTTGTATGTTTGTATTGTTTGTATGTTTGTGTGTTAAGGTTACCATGTAGAAGTCAAACCGCTAAATTTGCAAAATGTTAAGAACGGAATTATACCGTTCATCCCGTTTCAATGGAAATTTGGGAATGGTTGAACGGTTGCCCAGGAAGGTTTTTGAAAATTTTGGGAAAAGGTTAAAACAATATTTTTTTTATAAAATGTTCGTTTAAAACTTTGGAGAATATTTGGACGCTTGCGCGTAAAGAATTCTGATTTGAGGAAATGGGCGGGAAATAGTCTAAAAACCGCGATAATTAAAAAACTATACCGTTCATCCGATTGCGATGAAATTTTGATCAATGGTTATACGCTTGGCCGCCAAAGTTCCTTAGGTCAAAAAATCTCGAAATTCGCCAATTATAACAGTCGTTCGATTGCAATCATAGTTTGGGGAATGGATTAAACGCATGCTCGGAAGGGTTTCTAAGTTGAAGAAATTGGAAGAAAATTGTTTAAAAACCGCGAAAATTAATAAATTTGCGGTTTCGGTAAATCTTTGGATAGTGGTTCGACGATTGCCCGGAAAGGTTTTCAAGTAGAAGAAATGGGCGAAAAATGGTCCAAGAACCGCGAAATTTGCAAAATGTTCGATTTTGATGAAGCATTGAGGAATGGTTGTACGCTTGCCCGCAAAATTTAAATTGAAGAAATGGGCTTGAAATGGTCATAAAATCTCGAAATTTCAAATACTATGCCGCATTTTTTCAACGTTTTTTATTTGAGTGGATTGTGAATATGTATATGCATGTGAAGGACCAATGATAACGTTTTGGCTTCAACTGAAACATAATTTCAAATCAAAAATCCTCATCCACGTCAGTTAAACTCTTTTCCACAACCGACGTAAACTAAATTTTTTTTTAAAAATCGCGAAAGACCACATACGTTGAACAATTCTATGTATAAGCTCTGGCTTCGAGAATCACCTGCGGAATCGGAATTTGGACATATATTCGAAAGAATTTATTTAAGGACCATAGTGAGTCAATTCGCCCTTTACATCCTTTATGTGTGGTAGTAACCGCACAGTTACTCAAGTCTTGTTAGGGTTTTACAACACAAATACCATTAGTCACCAAAAATAAAAACAAACAAAAACCAATTTTACGACCACATTTTTTAGACGGTAAAAGTCATTGTACTTAATCATTATGAAGAATCTTTTTAATTCGCGGTCCATCGAAGGACATTCTTCTTAAATTTGTTCTAGTGTTTCTCACTGGAACTAGTTTTTCGACTGATCGTTCCTAAGTGAGCTATATGCTATATCCATCCGATCGGTTCCGACTTATTAGCATCACATTTTGTCATATAAGAAGTAAGAAAGTCGTTAAAGCTCGACAATAAAAGACTATACCAAAGTTTTTAAATACATATCTGATCAATTTAAGTAAGAAGCCATACACAGTTTCATATAAAAAATAAGATTGTGTTATCTTAAAGTCGAGTATAAACGATGTTTATCCAAGAATGTTGAATTTAGATTTAAATCGAGATTATAATCTTGGGTTGAGATTTTCCCTGCATTTTTGACACCGTTTAGTCTCGGTATTGAAACTTAAATCTTGGATTTAGATTTATTTTTTTCCCAGTGTATACTTACCATTTTCTTCAGGGACCTCTTGCTTTCGCCCAAAACTTCAATGATATTTTTTGTACAATCTTCATCTTCCCTTACATCATTTTTAATGATCTGATATGGCGCAAGTGCGCTTATAATGTTTTCCGGTATATTGGTGCCCATTTGCTCACGACCACCAAGAAGTCGACATTTGGAATTTGCATTTTTTTTCTACAAGTAAAGAAAATAACGTTTATCACTTTAACTGATTTAGCAGTTTAATAGCAACAACCATACTCGTACATTGCAAATTACAGCGGTGCTCGAATTCAATATACTCGTTACTCATTAAAAATGGGAACAATTAAGGGTGCTGTAGTCGAGTGCCCCGACTCCAATATACCCTATTCCCTTGATTTTCCAAATCTGAAACAAACTCGATAAGCATATGGTATACACCTACATGCAAAAATTTGTGGCCTTATCTCTTATAGTCTCAGAGATCGACGCACTCATACGGACAGACGGACGGACCGACTGGTTAAATCGACTCGGCTGTTTATGCTGATCAAGAATATATATTCTTTATAGGGTCGCAAATGTTTCCTTCTACCTGTTACTTACTTTTGCACCACTTCATGATCCCCCTTTTCCCATTTTTAATGGGAACATGGTTTAAAGAGGGGGATGTCCATGTCCGTCCGTCTGTCCGTATGAACGCGTCGATGTCAGAGACTATAAGAGATAAAGCCAAAATTTTTTGCATAGAGGTAGGTGAATACTATACGCTGCTTTTTCAGATTTGGAAAATTTCCGCCTTCCCGCCTTTAACCGCAAGAAACTGTCAGAGCCACAACATAGAGCCACATAACGCATTATATCTTAAGAACAGCTCGACCGATTCACTTTAAATTTATAGGGTCGACTCAGCACATTGTAGACACGAAGAATCGTCTATTTTCGACCCAAAATTTAAAATATTTATACTATTTTATATCTGTTACTGTTACTCGCAGAGTAGTAGTAGTTGTAATAGTATTAGTAGTACTAAAAGTAGTAGTAGTAGTATTAAAAGTGCTAGTAGTAGTAGTAGTAGTAGTAGAAGTAGTAGTAGTAGTAATAGTTTATTCACTCAGTTATTTGGTTTGTTTCACATTTAGCCAGGGACCGTAACGGATTTTAAAATTAAAATTTGTAGAATTACCATTATTTATTTTTATAAACAAATTGAAAAATAACTCTTATTTTTGATTTTTAAAAAAATTACAATATAATAATTAAATTTCTTTTTTAAAATAAAATAATCTTTTTTTTAAATATAATATTTTTCAATTTTTATAAAAAAATCGAAAAATAAAGATTATTTTTAAATTTTTTATTATAAAAAATTGAAAATAAAAATTGAATGTTATACCACCGGTTGGAGTATTACCAAAATTTAAAAAACATATGTGTGGTTCAAATAGCTTTCATATGATACATCGCATGTCCTGAAAGGACCAGCATTAGGATCCCTTATGGTTTAACTTCATGTGAGCAAAAAAATTAACAAATCGGTGGCAAGCAACCGGGGTATGTGTTTCGAAAAGTGCCTTATTTATATAAAGGACTCGTAGAGACACCATCCCCTCCCCCATCCCTCTACACCCATGAAGCTGTGAAAATTTAATTCATAATATTCGTCATAGTTATAAGCAGGATGCAATTCGGTTCTGAACCAACCCACTCGAACAGCTAATGCTAGACGATTAACCAAACTCTCAAAACGTACTGCCACCCCCTCCAGAAATGCCGAACCTTTCTTGAAGTTGCTTATTAAGTTCTCCTGAAGATCAATTGGCTTTGGCGCTTGATGTTACAAGGACGCTACGATGACGACACGTACCCAGTGCGGACGGCCTAAGTTACAGGAACGATCGGTAACGACAAACCCAGTTTTAGTATCCAATTTTTAACAGACTATTAAAAACAAAATCACTTTTATGTTATATCCGCCAAATATTCGGCCACTGCTCCAGTCTGTTGTGCAGTGAGAGACCTTCCGCCCGTCTATGTACATTTTTCGTTTCCGCTGAGCCGAAAAAAAAAAAATTTAACTGGGATTCGAACCAACAACCCAAGAATGTAAGGCGGCATACCCCCAACCACTCAGCCATCTTATATTTTAATATCCGAGCAGTTAAACTTTTAATATATGTATCTTTGTAAAGGCTGACAAAAGCGAAAATTGGAATCCAATGTCTTTGTAATCTGGAACATTCGTTTTTTTCACATGCGTCATCTGTAATATCTATAAGTCTTGATATAAGTCACTTTTTTGCTTGCCCACCGATTTGTTAATTTTTTTGCTCACATGAAGTTATACCTTAGGGATCCTTAATGTTGATCCTTTCAGGACATGCGATGTATCATATGAAAGGTATTGATCCACACATCATGAATGTTTTTGTTTCAATTTTGGTAATACTCCACCCGGTTCTAAAGATATTTGCATTCATTTATTTTCACTTTTTATTATAAAAATTGAACAATATTGTATTTTTAAATTTTATTATAAAATTGAAAATAAGCGTCATGTTATGATTTTTAATAAAAATTGAAATTTTTATTATTTTATTGTAATTTTTTTTTTAAATCAAAAATAAGAGTTAAAATTAATTTTTATAATGAAAATTAAAAATAAAGGTTTATCCTGCCAACAGAACCTGGACCCGAATTAGTATATCTAAGATATTTCCCATTCTTCTAAATTATTTTTTTTAAGGTTCATTTTTTTATTAACTCATAACTCTTATTTGCAATCCCTGCATTTAGCATTTAGAATTTAATTTATTTTGGGACTTAAAAAAACCGTA